>RSEF01000010.1:3089786-3228169 GCA_003993805.1 Himantopus leucocephalus | reverse complement strand
CGCCGGGGGGGGGGGGGGGGGGGGGGGGGGGGGGGGGGGGGGGGGGGTTGTGAGGCGGGGGCGCTCCGGGAGCCGGCGAGCGTCCGTCCGGCCCCCCCTCAGCCAGACCCCTGCGGATCCCGCGCCTCAGGACGGGCGGGGGGTGCCAGCTTCTGGCGTGCGGTCCCCCAGCACAAATCACCCCAATAATGCCTTAGCGTGAAAGTGGCTTTTATTCTCTCTTTGCATGAAAACCCACCTAAAGTGTAATATCTCCGTGATACGGCCACTTGAGCAATTTTTTCATTGAGAGAGTGCTATAAATCTATAAGATGCTGCAGCTCTTCTTGGAAACCTTCTGTCCTAGACTAGCATCATTGCTTGCCACAACAGGAAAAGGAACAGTAGTTTCTTTTTTGAAGTCGAAATCCATTTGGACTGCTCTCAATCAGGGAGTTTTCAGTTTGCCTTCTGTAAAAATGTAATAAACTTAATAGGCCTTTTTTGTTACATCTATAGAGGTAGAATCTGTAAATTGTGAGGACTGATGCGCTGTAACAGGATGGCATGTCACAGTAACTTTACCTGAGGGGAAAATAGTACGTGAACATGCGTGGTTTCTAAGTTTGTTAGTATGCTGAAGTTAGGAAAAGGATCTGCTAGATGTGTCTCCAGCAGAATTTCTTGGTTCTTAAGTGTGGGTTTGAGAGCAAACCAACCTCCGAGCTCTATATTAAATATAGCACGCACCTGACACCATTGTAACAGCTGCAAAAGATTGTCTCTATAAAAGGAGTAAATTGAGTAATGATGTAGGGGCATTTACAGCTGTGATTGCAATCAGCAGAGAAGCCTCCTCGTTTGTCCGAATACGGGGCACCTGTCACATTATAGGCAAGCAGAGTCAGAAATTGCTGTTTTGTGATCTAACTGTCGGGATTCCTAGGTTTTTTGCAAGATGTATTACTGGATTTTGCACAAATGAAAGGTAAGCAACCTGTATATTTTTAATGTCCTCTAAACATTACTATCCAAACATGAATCGAGTGAGACAATATTCATAGTCAACGGTTTTCTGGTAGTTCCTGTGAAGAGGCTGCAAGCTCCGGCAGGACACTTGTAAAAGGGTTGTTAATAGCACAGTCATATTAGGGGAGTATTATGAATTAGACTGTGCAGTAGTAGGATGTAAGTGCTTTGCAACAAGATACTGTGATTCACGTTATGCAGCAATTAACTTACATGGGAAAAGCTGTTACTTGATCTTGTGAACAATATCTGTATTGTGAGGCAGTGTACTCTGTGCAGAGAAGGGAAGGGATATTTCTAATTTACAGAGGATGTGGAATAAGAAGCAAGGGTGTACTGCTTCAAACGTGTTATGGTTCCTAAACGCTGTGAACAGTATGCTTACAGTCAGGGAAGTGACCGCGAGTAAAGAGCCCACAGTCCTGAAGCAATGCATATGCATACTCATTCCTGTATATTTCAGAACAAAGTGGAGTTTTTGCAGCTCTGTCCTGATGCTACTCATTGGATTGCAAAATTGACTTTCCTCTATTTAGTGCAAGGTGGGGTTTTTACCTGAAGGGTGAAGAGAGGTTTAAGTTGTACAAAAAGTTAGATGTGGTTAGCAGATAGTAACTATGTTAAAGACAACAGTGGGCAAAGAGAATGGGTAGCGAGAGTATACATCAGCTCTTCTAGCTTCAGAACTGGAGTAGTAGGTGAGATGAAGATCTTAATTCCAAGCAGTTTATGAAAAGGTCAGTAAGAAAATTAAGATGTGAGCTATCTATGCTTGCAGTGCAAGTCTGCTACTCAGCTGAAGTATTTTCAGGTTGTGACTGACAGCATAAATACAGGACACTGTAGCTGTTTTCCCTATTGCTGGGTCTATTCCCAAAGGTTAGCTAGGTGTACGCATGATTACAGTTCTGAAGGTGCCCTGTAAAAGATGCATACAGCTAATTTTACTTCCCCTCTCCTGGCCCCAGGTACTGTTGTACTATTACTCCAACTTGGGTTTACTGGTGACTCCCTGGCTACCTTGCAGCTTGCTGTTTTGTCTCTGATGGTCTTTACACTGCAGTTTCTGACTCTGCAGTAATATTGCATCACAGATTACTTTTAGCATAGAGGAACAGAACTAGCAAAACCTCAAGTATGATCAAGAGCATGGTTTCAGTGTTGCTACATGTGTTTACATCCAAATTAGGAGGAGAAACTGCATTGCTCTATGAGATCCTGATATGCATAAAATGTACGTATAATGTATCAGTATTAATTTAAATTATTTGCATTACCTGGTAATAGAACACAAGTAACTGATTTGTGTTATGTAGTATAAAACTGTCTGCGTATTCTGTAAGAGCAACAAATGGGGTATTATGTCAGTATAGTGGTGCTCAACTCATCTGCTTCTTGGACAATGGGATTACTTAACAGGCAAAATACTTACAACCACTGCAGAACCAATATTGACATAGGAGAGTGAGCTGGATTCCTTTCTGCCTCATGTGTTATCACCGAAAGTGTCATCTAAGTGCTATGTGCAGAATCTTCATTGCTAGTTGGTGTGTGAGAGGAAGACCGTGATTTGATTCTTCCTTTTCTTCTCCTTGCTGGTTCTAGTCTGATGCTGTGTGCTGTCGAAACTCGTTTGCCACACACTTGTTAGGTTTAATAATATGAGGGGCACGTCTGGAATCTACAGTGTTGGAAAATGGGTAGTTTGTGGGTTTTTGACTTGAAAAAAAAATCCGCTCTGGATTTTTTAGGAGTATTTTTGTCGTGTAGGGGGACATGATGGTTGATTTGCTGTCACTGTTGGCTAGAACTTGGCCATTGTGTGCTCTTTGGCTCTAGAGGTTCCTGCCTAAGGAGAATTGAAAGCTTTTTTTCCACCAAATTCTTAATGCATTGGGGGCAGAGGCTGAGTGAAAGGTGGTGGAAGGTTTACTTCAGTCACTCTGTCATATTTCAGTCCACCTATTTGCTGGGCTTAGGATTTGTCTTGACAAGAGTGATGTGTTAGGGTTAAATTCTTAATTTAGTTGTAAGGTCACAATGAGTTCTGTTACACCCATGTAATCCTGTTGAAATCACTGGTTTTGCATGACTGTAATGAAAGACAGGCCTTCTTGTAAACTCAAGTAGCAATGGAGGTTTTCGAATTATACTTTTGTCATTGAGCATTAAAAAATGCAATATTGGCTTATTTCTTGCTTTAATCAAAATCATAATATTTTCAGCGTAAAGAGATTCTCTGCCTCACTTTCATTTATCTTGTCTAGGGTTCAGTGTTGCTTTGATATATTTCAGCTGTAAGATTTTTTCATGTCAATCATTTGCATCGTATAAAGCACCGTGTGCACCTATAGCATTACACCCAAATGAAACTACATTTAAAAATGTATGTTCAAATACTTTGGTTGCAAAGTCAGACCGGTAAGTCAGAAAATGTCTGCTTTGGGGTTGCGCAGATGTAGTTCTATGTTGTGAGCCACCCTGTTCACTGAATGAGCCAATGATTTGCAGGAAAATAGTATGTGATCTAAACAGTTAAAAAGAGAATTAATGCAAATGGAGCTTAAGTCATGCTGTTTTAAATATGATGCTTCCTAATTTTCAAGAGCTTAACTTTCAACCCAAATAACCTTCTTACAAATTAGTTTCTAATGTTGAACCTCTTAGTATTGTGGGGTTTAGGGTTGGGGTTTTTTTTGGTAAAACAATGTTATATCGAGGTATAAACTTCCCTTGTTGACCTTAACAAATCCCTAAGTGGGATTTGAGCCTTCAGTAGTGATTTCTAATTCAGATAATTGCCTTACTTGGTAAGGGCTGTTATTTTGTGAACGAGGAAGGACCTTTGGGGCCTGTGCTTTGTCTGGGGAAACAATAGGTGAAGATCTGACCTGTTTCATCCTCCTTGCTGCTCTGTCCTGCCATGCTGCTTATTTGCTGAAGCAACCTGTAAGTGCTCCATAGCACACTGTCTGCTGCTGTCCTGTCAGAGGTGCGAGCTGCCTAGCCATTGTGTACATGGAATTCATGTCTGTTTGATTATTTTGTTTTGAGAGGCCACCAAACACTTGATAAAAACAGCAAGCAGGCATAGGAAACAGTGCAGTTTAACCTGAATGGATTGCCATGAGACAAAGAGCATCTCTGCTATTCCAGGGAACTTCAAAGGCTTCTTGCAAATGAGGCAAGTGTCAGAGCTTCTCAAAAATGTTGCAAAAGTCTTTGTAGTGGAAAGTGTTACGTGTCTGATATTTGTGTGCCTACTAGCTTTTTCCACTAATAGAAAATGAAAATTTATATATATAAAAATAGCAAAATACAAATTTTATTGAAGTTGGTGAGACTTCTGCTGTTGAATTATTTTAGTGTTTTGCCCTAAATACTTTTGTTCAAGTCTATCAAATAATTTTTTATAGAAAAGTACACCATTTGGACTACCAGTCGATTTTGCCAATGGTACAAATTTAGAGAAAGCTCTTCTTAAGTGAACTAAAGAGCTCCTGTCCGTAATAGTTAAAGTTAACAAAGATTCCCNTTCCCCCCCCCCCCGCTTTGGTCTTAAGAAGGACTTTTTGAGCAGGGAGCAGCAGTAGTGTAATTAAATAGATATGTTTAACCTTGAAAGGTGTTATTTTTAGGACTAGCTCAAAAGGGCAGGTATTCCTTGGAGACATTATAATATGGCCGGATTGTCTGCTCCAACTGAAAGAGCAATGCAAGACTTATGTAGCATCAAGGTTTACATAAAAGTCTTTGACACATTATCTGTGGGCAAAAAGAATTTCAGAGGAAGCTGCAGAGTGGGCACAGCTTCTGAGCCTCTCGGCTCTTGGTGCTGCTTTGGAAAAAGTGTCAGCGTCCAGAGAGGCTGAGCCTATGGAGTGATGTCTTTGTTCCCTTCCTTCACTTTGTTAAGGGCCGTGGTCGTGCTGCTTCTTTTCCCCATGCTTGTACAATGGCTCTTCTTAGGAATGCGGCACTGTTGGATGTAGCACAGATATGTACCTGCCTAGTGAGGATTATGCTGGAGACAACAGCTGTTCCCTAGCTGCCCCCTAATCATTGCCGTTGCTTCCCTGCAATTCAGATCCTATGGTGGACAAAGAATAGAGAAGTTTGTGTATGCTTCTGCTAGGAAAGGGTGTGTGCATGAATTAATGGGCATACTGCAGAGATATTTGTCTCCCCACTCTACTTCCTTTTTTTTCTGATTCATATTTGCTCACTTTTCCACCTTTCAGCAAAGGGGAGCATATGGCAGTGTGCTGTCCATCTGGTTGCCACTTACTGTGAAATCATTATGCAGGCAAATTTGGCCCCATCTTGAATTTCTTATGTAGGTAAAACTGTTAATAGAATGACAGCTGAAGTGTTTATTCTGAACTGTAAATGGGAATTAAGCACAGGGCATGAACACAAAGAGTATTTTCTGAATATTTTCAATCTTCTACGTTAAAAAAAATACATGTGCTATGCTAGTATTTAAAGCAAAAAAGACTGGGACCCTCATTGTGCTGTAGACTATTCAAGTACGGATAAAAGACAAGTCCTGTCCCAGAGGATTTACAATCTAAATACATTTTAATGAGAATATTGTGAATGGTGATAGATGCTTAGGAAAACCTTAGTTTTATAGGTAATACTGTATATATGTCATTAAAAAGTTTGATGTTTTTGCATCCTAGCCCAAGCTTGTAACATAGTCTCTTTAAATGCATAGCAGATACTAAATTCATTGTTCAGTAGTAGTTTCTTTTTTTTAACTGATTGAGTGTCACACTTTAAAGAACCTGTGTTAATTTAGGTCTTCTGCTTTTTGGGTGTATCCAGATACTCCTGTTTATGTGTCAAGGGTCAGTGCTGGCAAAGAGAAGTCTTATTGCCTTTGGCAGCAAGAGCATGTGTACGTTTTTGTTGTCATTAGATTTCACATTACTAACATTGAAATTGTAATAACATAACTTTCTTCTAGTTATCTAAAAAACAATTAGTGTTTATACTATAATATTTTGAGATCTTACCTGAAGATAAGAGTACCTCCAAAAGTAATTTTTAAATTAAATTTATTTTATACATATGACAGCTAACTTTTGTACACTGTCTGCTTCATTAGTCAATAGTTAGTTTTTCATGTAGCCACATAAAAGCTTGCATTTTTTTAAACTGGAAGAGATGGTTATAAAACCAGAAAGTAAATGGAAGAGTCAGAAGCAAGTAATTTATCTGAAACAATCATCCTTGCTGTTTAGATCAGGGATCCCCACTTTTGATTGTTACATGCATATTTGTTATGTAGGACAGTGCTGCAGTGACCTACCCCACTGTGATATGAAAGTGCTTGTGGACTGGTAAGAATAGTTTTGGCTTTGGGGAGGAGAGTGGCAAGTTTGTTCACTGCATTCTTTAAAGCTTTTAATTTGTTTGAACAGAAGCACAGTCAAGTTTTTAGCACAGCATTGGGATTTTTTTGCCTTTTTTTCCTGCACGAATCAATTTAAAAGATGGTAGATAGCTTTCTAGAAAGCTTTTGTCCTGTGCTGAAACAGGCAATGAGAAAGAAGTTAATTGTAAGTTTTCCAAGAAAACATGAGTTTGAGACTTACTCTAAATGAGCTGTTTTTGAATGGACATTCTGTGCATTAGTATATCTTCTATGTATTTTAAAATGGAAATCCAACCCTCAGTACACAGCTGTGAAACTAGCCTGCCAGTGGGAATATTGAGTAGATTTGGGGAGAAGGAAATATTTAATGGCTTCTCTTATAGCCTCATGGCAGCTGTGGCCTATCTATTGGTGATCTATAGCTGAATGTCTGTAGTAGTAGTATCACTGAAGACAGCCAGCTCTGCTCTCTGAAACTGAATGGTAGGGTCTGTTAAATCACTGCTGAGCTGCATCTTGCAGTACTTTGTTGAAAGACTTGTGCTCCATGGAATTTCTTTCCAATTCAAAAAGAGAGAGAGAGAAAAAAAAAAAGGCACAGAAAACCCCAAAGGTTTGCTTTTAGCGTGCAAATTGGAGAACTGCAGAGACGAGTTAATGTGTAGACCTTGGGGTTTTTTTAATGCATGGTGTTGTATGACATATCAAAGTCTTCTGAAATGTATTGTTTAAATATTCAGGAGTTTGTTGCAGGTAAATCTGTGATGGATGTAACTGACGTGCTCAGATTCACAGATAACTTCATCAAACTTGGCTCCCCGTTATTGTTTTCTAATGTGAAAATGAAGAAGAATTCCTTTAGTTGTCTGCTTCTTGTGAGACAGAAATTGCTGATAAGGCAGTTTCTCTATGGTCTTAGAAGTCAGGATCAGGTCACCATAGTGGCTGTTGACACTAACATTAGAAAAAGTTTAGATTTAGTTAAAGGTACTAAAGATCTTTAGTTTAAAGATACCAACCATCTTCTTGCATCTATTACTCTGCTGTAGAAAAAGAAGTAATTGTTGTGCAGGTAAAATAACATGGTTCTAGCTAAGCAAAGAGACTAACAGTTATCCTAAAGTGCTGCTTTTAGGCTGGTACCCAGGCTTCATATCACGCCAGAAAGTAGAGGAGTTTTGATGTGTAAATGAAGGTATTCTTTGAAATGCTGGGAAGGCCTGGAGTGCCAGGCAAAGGATTCCCTTAACAGACCTCAGGGACGCTTACAACCCTTTGAATATTGAGCTACGTACTGTCCAGTTGTAAGGGTGTTTTGTTTTGTTTTGTTTTTTTTAATTACATTCTACTTTGATTAAAAATGCTTGTCAGCAGCTCCCTTGTACTCTTCTGAAATTTGGGAGCTATACAAAGAAACTTGGTCCTTTTTCCTTTAGTGGCTGGATGTTGCACCCAATCTGAATGCACTGTTTCAGTCTGACAATTAGATAGGGCTTGCTGCTTTTGAAGAACTTCTTTTGGTCTAAGGTGATTTCCCTTTTTTTGAGGGGAAGGGAAGGGACTGCAGTCAAAGTAGCTGGTAGCCTGCCAAAGCCTGAATACTAAAGCACTGGCTACAGCGAACTAGCAAACAAAGACTAATAGGTTATTTGTTTCACACGTTTGGAAATGCGGCCAGTTCTCAGAGTGCGTAGGTGACTGGCGTCAGCTAGTATCTGATTGATATTTGCTGGGTTAAATGAAGTAAATATATCATCTAGTGAGAAGCAATCCACATCTTCATCTAAAAACACTAACTAGCACTTTTCACAGACTGCCTTGGTGGAGAGGTTTCATAGACCGAGTGAACATGTGAAGTGAGCTTTCTTCTGCTTCATGCCTTCGAACAAGGGTTAAGGTGCATGGGACAAATTGACTGGGAAATACAGGCTTGCACAGTTCATTTTGTCAAGACAGGGAGGACTTCATGCCCTAGTGCTTGTGTATTTCCTAGGCTTTAAAAATCACTTTAAATAAAACATAGTCTCTTTTTGTTACTAGCTGTGGGGGACAGGAGCTTTCTCTCCAGGTAACGTCTAATGTAATGAAATACTTATCTTGATTATGATGCTATTGTAAAGCAATGCAGAGTGTTTTTATCATAGAATGAAGATAGAAAAAGGAAAGGCCAGTGTTCAAAATATTACATTTTAAATGAGCAATCTGGTATCGGAGGAAAAATAGGTGGTGGTGGTACTTTCCTTCCCTAGAAGGACATCTGATCTTGGGGGCTATATACTGGTTTTGTTTGAATGGTTTAACAAAGCACTTCAGTCTGAAATAGATTGTTTTTCTGTTCGTTTCACTGGGTATATAAAGCATACTGTATGAATGGCATTTGGCAGGAGAGGAATAACTTAATGTATCTGAAACCTTTAATTACATGCTGTAGGCAGCTCTGTCTAGGTCAGAAGACACCATATTATCAAATAACATTACGGGCATTCAGAACTTGCACAGTAGCTTGATTATTCATTGAATAATTGGGCTTTGTTAAGCAGATAATGGTACTGCTTGCATTCAGAACCTAGGTTTGAAGTATATGATATAGAATATTTGTATTTTAAATCATCTGTTATCCAGCTGATGTAAGAACTAAATAGAACAGAGTTCAGTAAAAGCTTTTACAACAGCAAAGACTGCCTATTCTACCGTGCATGTCACACTTCTACTTACTGTATTCTACCAGTAGTTCTGAAAGTGTCCAAGAGATTTCTTTGGTTTATTGAATTTAATTTTGTATGCGGGTTTGTCTGCAGCAACACTTAGGACCATACAGACTGTTTAAACATCGACTGTATTAAAAAATGAAACAAACAAAAAATGCCCTGAAGAATAAAAAAAAAACTTTAGAAGCTTCCCAAACTGCTTAAGGGCAGAAAGGGAGGAAAACAAATAGTGAAGGAAAACAAGTGTATGGTTAAGACACGCAAGTAGGAGTTACAAAAGAAATGGCATGTCTTTCTCTGTCACACATTGTACCTTATTTTACTTATCCATTGAAGAGAAAATATTTCTACCTTATGAATAATTATTTAGGCTTTTTAATGCTTTAACATCCCCATCCCAAGGTGGAATACGAAATTATTGACTGCAGTGTCAATAGCTGAGAATTTTTGCAAGTATGTCAGAGTATGATCTAAGGTAAGTTTGCAAGTTCCTCTGGGCGCTCGCTTATGTAAGCTCATGCTTGGAGGTAACTATCAGCTTGGTAAAATTCCCAGTTGCTTCAGTACTCTGTTTTAGAAGGGCTGGGGAACAGGTGATGATGAACGGATCTTTTTCCTCTAGATTTCATCCTGCTTAAGACTAGCATCTTATTTTCTTTTTCCCAAGCTGGAGTTTAAAAGCAATAAGATGATAAAACTATTGCCTTAAAGGACAACAAAAGTGATCAAACCCACTCAAAGTAATGGTTTTATTGAATCAAGGGTAGCATACTCAGTTAATCAAAACAGGTGCTCTATATATGTGACTGTTTAGCCTGCAGAAGATCAGTCTGCCTTGCAGAACAGAAGTTGTATTTTTGGTATGAGCTATATACCCATTTGAGCTGTGATCAGCACTCTTTGCCTTCCCTAAGGAGATGGCAGTGATTGTAACATTTATCATACATAAAGGAATCTGTCTTGCTGTATATAGCTGCCAAAAGACATGTGAAAAAAGGGACAAAGAAGGCAGTGTCCATGATCCCAGTAACCCTTCAGACAACAAAACTGATGGTGAACTAAGGAAATCGCTTCCCCACTTCTCATCCGAACCCCATCTTTAGCCACAGCACTAGTTAAGACTTGAGCTGATTTGGTAGCATGTCTGTAAAGGAATCTGCCAGCAGAATATTGTCTGGTGTAGTGGTCTGTGCATGAAGCTATTGACCCGTGCTGCAAAGACATGGACCTCTAGGTGAAAACAAATTCTCATTCGCTCCAGAAATCGAGTACACAGATAGAATGCTGTGGCTTATGTTAAAAATGGTTACTTGAAGTGAAATGATGGGCAAGAGTTTGAATTGTTGGTGTTAAAGGAAAAATCCAAATGCATACCAGTGTTTTAGTAAGAGCAGAGACATGAAACCGAGGGCAAAAGTTTTCTTATTTAGGGAAGGAAAGATGGAGCAGACTGAAGTGGCAGAGCACTTTGCCAAGGGAAAACACAGAACACTGAACTTCACTTTGGTCCTCTGTACTTTATAACATGTAGCAAAGAAGATGAATCGGTGATTCTTCTGACTTGGCGAAATTAAGGCTGCTTTCTGGGAAATGCAGCAAAACAACCTCAGAAGCTGCTCTGGGGATGCTCACAGATTTGTGCTCCTATGAGAAGTCTGTGCCTTTGCGAGGGAAGGAGAAGGAAAGGACTTGCAAGCCAAGATCAAAATAAAAAATGATGTATCAAGGTGCCATACGTGACCTGATTTTCACTTCTCTGCTATGGACAATGAAGCTACGTGGCACTTAATTTCTAATGACTTTCCTCATACCAGGCTAAGCATTCTCTTCCCTTCACCCCTAAAGGACTGAACTGTAAAGATTCTTGTGATTTGAGCAAGGAGAGGTATATGTAGCAACAGCTACTGAATATATATATGCTGGACCTAGGTGTTCCCCTTCTCGTCTATGGTGGCCTTTGGTGTCAATGGCATTCAAGTTGCTAATTGTTAATTTACCATCCACATGAAAGGGTAGATGAAGATATGGGTATGTCCATAGCTAGAGTATGTGTATCCCATATACAAGGGGTATGACAGTGTTGTATCCAAGCTTAGATTTTTGTCAGTTTTGAGATGGTTATGTGTTTGTTTTAGTGCATGGATAAATGCATGTTTAAACTAGTCCTCATCTGTTCCCCAAGGTATAGTTTTGCATTTTTATAATCATTTATAACTGATGTGTTGGAGGAAACCTTTCAGGCATGAGTATTTAATAAATTAAGATCTAGTAACACTGTTCACTGTTGCCTAGAAAATCCTACCAGGCTTTTCCTCAAATAAGCAAGTAAGCTCTCTTGCTCTTCCCTGTTTTTTGCACAAGTTTCAACACCATATCCACTGAAAAAGTGCATAGGTTAGGTAAGGAAAAGCCCATTTGCCTTGTGGAATTTTTGTCATTATCCAGAGTGTATGTATGTGCATGTGGATCCTGTAATTTTTGTGCCTTCAGAGCTCTCATTAAGGTCATCCTGCTGCAGAGGTTCAAGTTTGATTCATACTTTATACCAAGTTGTCTCTGGGACAATCTCTCATCCCATTGATTTGCTGTGATATTTTTCTGCTAACTGTAGCAAAAGGAGAAAATGTTTAAGAATTGTACATGTACTTTGCATCTTTTGGACACAAACTGGTACAGCAAAGGGGAGAAAAGTCAGCATAATGTGACCAGTCGTCTCTGTAAGTTGTCGATGGAGTGTGCAGTTTGAGAACATCTGGACTGTAAAATGCACCTCTTGAACTTTCATTGATCGGTTCCTTGGGCTGCCAGCCATGAAGTATATTTTTAGATACTTGCAGCAAATCTTATTGCATGTGAAAGAATGCCAAATCCATAGTTTGTCAGCTGCTGTTTTTCAGTAAGTAGGGAAAAAGGATTTTGGTTTGAGTTAAATAGTTAATTTGCTGCTGCATTGCAGACTGCAGTTTGTACAGCTATACCTGAGTTAGCGTTAAACTAGACAGCCTGGCAACTAGTATCAAAGTCCAGCTGCAGCAGTGCTAGCTCAGCATGAGCTGCTATAATCCGTCTCTAATCCGAAGAGGAAAACTATTGGCCTGGACGCAGTAAAGCAATCTTTTCTTTCAGTAAGCCATTTCCTCTAAAAGCACAGAGGGGGAAAAGTATCTGTGCTTTTAATTTTTGTGTTTTACCATTTTTTAATTATTTTTTTTTTTTACAAGGAAAAGGAAGGCGTAGTAATTTAATGGAAAATGAATAGGTTGACTCCTTAAATGGGTGAAAGTCTGCATGCTACAATTACGTATCACACTATAGCACAGGTATTCCTTGGGACTTTTGAAATGGGGCATGCTCTTGTCAAAAGTAGGAGAAATTAGTTCTGCGCTATAAATGTGTGCTCTGTCTGCCATCTGCAGCAGTACACAAGTTAGTGGTAAAACGCTTTAAAAGTGCATAGCTGCCTGAACTGATCTGAACCCATTGATTGTCTTAGTCCCATAGGAGTCAGAAGCGTTCTGCTCTTGGATGAGGGTGCATGTTTTGCCCTGCTTGTGCTTGGCAGACTATTTTTCTAGCCTTTGGATGCTGCTTAACACTTCTTCTCTCTGAGTATTCTCTGCAGTTCATTACACTTGGTTTGGACACCTGTCTGTTTTGTGCTTAGTAGAAGAGTGTTTCTGTATTACCAGCTGTTAAAGAAGGGTAATGTGCATTAACAAAAAAATTACTTGTTAACAGAATATTTTTTTCAAAAACTTGTTCATCTTTGATTCCAGACCAAAGTTTTCCTGTCCTGAAGCATTCCCTGTTTCTCATGCTAGCTATCCTTCAATTTTTCCTAAAAGGTTCTATCTTCAGTATCAAAATAAGTACGATAAGTCTGGTAAACCAACCTATATTTATAGTATATGTAGTATGTACTTGTTCAAAACTGTGATCTTATTACTGCTAACATTGTCTCAAATTAGATTAAGTACTTTGGAGCAGGGTTTATGTCACTTGAAAGAACACCTTCTAAAGTACCTAATGTGTCTCTAAGTAGCATGTGAATAACAAAAGTATGGGCCAATTTTTCTTGCCCTGAAAGACTGTTCATTTCTAATTCTGATTGTAATCTTGGTATCTTTCCGGTCTCAATCTTGCAGCAAAGTTTGCAGTGGATGCCTCTGAGAACTCTCACTGAGCACAGGTGCTTAATACCATCTGAAAGCTTTCTATCCTGTCTTTTTCAAATGTTGCAAACTCAACAGGTCATGAACTGTCAATTGTCAAGGTCATGTTTGAAATCAGCATATTGAAAATGAGAAAGATAACGCAAGAGAACAACAGTTTTATTAAGGACTAGTGTTTTGGAGCTATGAAGATTAGAAATGAATGATCACAAGATACTGCCTTTTTATACCCCTTATTGGTCTTTGCATCAAGCAGTTTGTCTCATTTCTTTACTTGTTTTTATAGGGTCAATCTCTGCAGTAAATCTCTGACCTGAGGCCATATAATCTTAATTCCTTGCAGATATTCTTGTTTTACCAGAGAATTTGTATTGGTTTTGCATTTTTATATATATTTCTGATTCAAACAGGACTTTAAAGCAAAACTAAATTTATTTTTGGAAGATTTTATATATGTATTTAAAAAAAAAAAGCAACAGCCTGCACTTATAATACTGGAGACTTTTATTTCTATTGAGAAGTGGCATTTTTCACTGACTGAGTGCCAGAGCAACAGTCAGAAACATGAGTTCTAATCCAGACGCTGGTACCTATTTGCTATGTGGTCTTGGACTTTGGGTTTAGTTAGGGAGTATGTACTCATTAGTTTACTTAAATTTTATTGAAAGTGCTAGTTAGACTTTGGCTGAAGACTGGTAAGTTACTTAGCAGATAGTGATTGGGTTGGAAGGATTAGTACAATGTTGATGTAAAAATATTTCTGAAAAATTTTGAAGAGTTTGACTATCTCTCCATGTTTTTAATCCAGAAGCTAGTACAGATATAGCTTCCTTGCTCTCATCTGTCGGTCTTTGGACACTTTTTACTGAGTTTTCTATCGCCTAGAAATGTTAATGACTATCCTGGTAAAGTTGTTTTGATTTTAATAAAGTTGAATTGATAAATCTTAACAAAAGTCTGTTTGCAGCTGCAACAGACACAGTTCTCTTTCAAGCCAGATGGCTGGTGTGTGTTATGGGTTTAAGAGCAAGAATGTGTTTTATTTATAACTTAGCATTTGTTTATTGTTTTGGGGCTTGCATTGCAGTATGGATCCCTTGCATAACCATTGCTTGAAAAGGGTGCTTTTATCTGATCAGTGTATTAGACAGAACCTCATTATTGGATATGGGTCATGGGACTTGAAGTACTAAATAAGATACTGCTAAAATAGAGCTGTGGAGGGTGTCAGGATAACTGCTATGTTGTGTCACACAGTAGCGGCCAAAGCTTTTCTGTCTGTGTGCTGCGAAAAGAGGCAGAATTCCCCTAACTTGCTCTGGTGGATGCTTAGGAACAACAGCACAGAATGTTGAGAGATAACAAAGGGCCAGTGTGGTTGGGTTGTCCCGTTTTCTTTATGATCTTCTGTTTCAAAGAAAATAGTGAGCAAACAAAGCTTTTTCAAATACATCTGGTTTACATATTCCCTGGACTGAACTCTAGGCTAGCAGAGTCTGTTGCATAAACTTGTCCATTGTACTATGTTTCTCCAGCAAACACTGTCATGTGCGATATAAGTGTTCATAGAAAATTATTGTATCTCCTTTAATAAATGTTTGTTATAATTATCTAATACACAGGCAAAAGCAACTGTGGTCTGATTCAGACTTAGTGCTAGGCATTTTAAATGAAAGTAACTTTTCTCAATCAGTTCATCTCCCCAGCTTTTTAAATCTGTAAATAAACTATGGTTCTATATTTAAAGAGCAGCCTAGGAATTAACATATATGACTTTTAGTTGAAAATACATGTGAGGTTTTTATATGCTATTTGTCTCTTCCCATTTTATTATGATTTGGTAAATGTTGAGTAGAACAATTACTGAAAAGTTTACTTCTGGAATTGCTAGAGAAGCTGAAGCCAGGTCCCTGTCTGTGCAATGTTTCCTGTACTTTCTTGCTGCATTGTCAGTGACAGCAGAAGCCTCGCTGGGCTCTGCAGCACCGCTGGGGTTCTTGGTGCCACTTCAGGAAAACCAGCTCCGAGGTGAGGGGTCTCTGTGTTTTTGTTAGATTCGTCAGTCTACACCTATGAAGGCGCTTGGGCACCTGAAGTGGCATGCAGGCACTGAAGTCCAAACAGCTGAAGTAGCATGACAACATTGTCACTTCTGTTTGAGCCATACCATGAATTTTATCTGCCTCTAGCATATGGAAGTATTGTTGTAATTGTTCAGTGCCTCTCGCTCACGAACCTTCTGCTGGGGTCTTAGTTGATCAGCATGGTCAGCTGCGATGGTCTTCAGTTTTACCGTGTGTCTTTAAGGCCCTGATTCAAAGTGCATTACAGAAGCCGGCGAGGGAATACAGGAGTAACTTTTAAGTCTGAATCCCAGAGTACCATCCACATTGCTTTACAACATGGATTTCTTAGTATGTTAGCAATAGAAACAAATTAGTGTGCCACAGTGAAAACTGCTTCTGTGCTCAGTGTTAAATCACAGTAAGATTAATTTCCTAGTCAAGTGTAAACTTTGTGAGCCCTTAGCAATTGAGAACTTAATCTCAAATTTCTCTGATACTGACGCTATCAGTGGTAGCGCACAAGCTGATAGTCTCCACTTTAAAACAAAGAGAGTTCATGGGTGGGTGTTCCTTCACTCTTCTTCGGAATTTATTCAGTAGCTTGTGCTGCTCTCCATTTACTCATGTGACAAGAGTATCAGTCCTCTCTGTTCTTGCACGGTTTAAAAGAGATGAAGGCTGGGCAGGGATAGTGATTGTAGTTTTATATTCTTGAAGGGGGAAAAAGATCAGTTTAGCATTTTTACTTTCCATGTGTGATGTATTACATGACCAGTAATTAATAAGCAAATAGCTTCATCCTGCAGGAAAAAATCTGCATACCTGTGCAGAGCAAATACTTATTAACATGTTCAGAAACTACTTCTTTTGCATAGCTCAGTGGTCCTTCTTGTATGCCATACAAAATAACTACTGAATCAATTACCTCTAGTAAAAAAGTTCTGAAAACCGAATGCTTATATTGAAGTTTCACCCAAAAAAAAAAATCATACAATGTTTGGGGGTTTTTTTTCTGAGTAGGAAAAATAGAGCTTCAAAGTTCCAAAGCATGTATTTAGGTACAGATAGTGCCTGAAATTATTATTTTTAAATGAACATACTATTTTTAAGCTAAAAAATGTCTGCTTTAAATGTACCTCATGAACAATTACACTTTTACTTCTACCTTACATTGTAATAATTTGTAATCATATATTGAATTAGACCTTGGGGGTGTTGGCTTTTTTCAGCATGAATTTTTCACCAGGCCATAGCCTGGGATTTGGCAGTAATGGGTGCCAAACCAGATCCCGTCCCTTCTTTCTCCATGTGTTTTGTTGCTGTGCTGCTTTGCATAGAATCATGTAATGGTTTGGGTTGGAAAGGTCCTTTAAAGGTCATCTAGTCCAACCCCCCTGCAATGAGTGGGGACATCTTCAACTAGATGAACTTTTGCAGAGACTGTTGAAGTTTCTGCTTTTTCTTTCCCCTTTATATGTGGTAGGATGAGGAAAATTATGCTAGCCCTTGCACTGTAGTTACTCTTTGCTGCAGGAGAAAAGAGCAAGCACTTCCCATTCTGTTTCCAGGTCCAGTGGGAAGAATTGTTCTCTTACCTATGCAGTCTGCAGCAGCCAGTCTAGGCAGACTCCAAACATACACTGGTCACGTGTGTCTCCTCTGTGTCCATCTTCCAGATGTCAATGAGAAGTGAGGGGGGAAGGTGCAGGCTTGGCTACTAAATGTGGAAATTACTGGCCAGTTGACACGGCTGCATCGGGCAGGCTGCTTCCTCCAGATTGCGTGTAGGACTGTCAGGGCCTGCTTACTCACAGCTTGGACTGAGTCCCTCACCATCACTATTTTGTGGCGGAAACCTGGCCTATATGTAGTAAGTGCATTCCATCGCCTGCTAAGGGAGCCAGGGTTATACGGTTAAATGCACTAGCTGTATATTAAAATAATGACTGTCAGTATGCTGCATGGTATGATAAGGCAGTTAAATTTTGCATTTTAGGCTCTCAGTGCTGAAAAAAAGATTTTCCCAGCCACAAACAGTACAACTGTTGTGCCCACATACACTGTTTGAAATAACTGCCCTCTGAAGTACTGGACAGGATGTGAATTCAAGAATTTTATTAGCTGTCTGATCTTCCAGAGTGAGGTTTACCCTGTATGCATTACTCAGATGAAATACTGCAGCTATTTGTAAATTTGCAATCAAAACAGCTGGACTATTTGCTTCCGAAAGCTGAACTACAAAGCATAGCGCTGTTTGGAAGAAGAGCAATGTATTTCACATCAATGGGCTAATTATTATACACTTGCTTTTAAGATACACAGTAAAGCTGTAAATTCATAACTTTATTGCATTTTGTCTGGAAAGTTGCCCATAATACTTATCAGGAATGACAGAACATAGATACTTCTCAAAAATACATTTGTAGTACAGTTGGTTCTTATAATGAAATCTTTGCTTCCCGATCCTGTTTTTGACTTGTCTAATAGCTTGACTGGATTTAGTACCAGTCTACTTGGGTTTGTTTTGGTTCTGTACTGCTGAGTATGTGAGGGACACAGAATTGGTCTAAAGAACCTTCTTCTCAGTCTCCATCTTATATAGGAATATAATATTTATGGGCCTCACAGAACCATAATTGGTAAGATGCATTGAAATCCTCAGCTTCAAAAGAATAAATAAATGCTAAGAATTTCTCTAGAGGTTTTCTCTGTATTTTCCCCCATTCTTATTGTAGTGTTGTGAATCTTGTATTTTGGTTGGCATTAGCTCCTCTACGAGATTAGAGAATACTTTTAAAACTTTTTAAAGGCATTTCAATCCAGAATCTGTTAGGCCTAGGATTCTAAAGAAAATAAAAATTAATAGCTTGAGGAAGAATCTTAAGGCTGAAGTCTAATGGCTGAAAGGCAGTGTTCTGGTTACATTAATCTAAGGGTATGGGCAGATACTCAAGCTTGTATTTATCAGAAGGTGAACCTCCAAGTAAGAAAGCAACAGATATTGCAGATGGAAATTAAAATGTAGTGAGTTTTAACTATTTTCATGGCAGACAGGGGGTGACCCTAATACTTTCACATGATTTGGACAACAGATTGACATTGTCACCCCCAGGAAATGAGACATATATCATACTGAGGGACGTCTCAAAGCAGGTTGACTCAAGTATTTGTGTTACTGTTGCTAGTGTTAAAAGCCTAAGTGAAATTCTAGCTCTGTTAAAATAAATTTTGCTGTTGGATTCAAATGGACTTGTATTTTTACCTCAAAAACCATTAGCAGACTGCAAAAATTAAGCGTCTGTGTGTTTAACTCAAATCTAATCAGAGAAGACCTGCAATTTATCTGTATAGAACTAAAAACATTCATTCTAGCAGGTTAAAATGTGTATGTATTTTTTTCTTTACTATTCCTAAGGGTGACTGGACCTTTCTTGCTTGGCTACAAAACAAAAGACAAGGCTGCAGGTCTCAGGTTAGTGGCTTTTCAGTGCAGTTCCAGGGAATAAGAAAAAGAGAACTAGAAGCAGAATCCAAGAGTTGATTTTTGACAGACACAAGCAAACCAAACTTCTTTGAAATGAAACTGGTACTTGATTTGCTTCCAATAGTAATAATTTGGCTTAATATGACTCAGCTAGGCTAGTGTCATCCCCAAACATTTAAAATTCAGAAATTGAATTGTTGTTAGCCAAGCAAATATAAAACCAACTTTGCTGGGTTTCAAATATAATCTTTTAATATTTAATCCAAGGGAGATTGGAGTAATTATTTTTTTTTCTTTTGAGAACCAGGATTTGTGGCACAAAAAAATCTTGGCGGGGGTGGGGGAAGTGCCTGTGTTATGAAATTGGTCCAAATGATTTTCTAATCATGTGCTGGCTGAGCCCAGAGTCATTTAGTTTCCTAGACCGGAAAAAAACAGGTATTTTCAGTCCAGTGAAGCTGTTGATGGCAGGCTTGTCCCTATCAGCATGTGCAGTGGCACTGAGCTTTCCAACTGTGAGCCCAGAAGCAGTATCAACACAGCATCCTGCCGGAGCTTTTTATCCAAGTCCATGGTCCCTGCTGGTATCCTTGTGCTGGGCTGTAAAGAGAGATCAACTCACTAGGAGCCACGTCTGGTCTAGGTGGAGCCGCTTTGTATGTGTAGATATGACCTCACTTTTTCTCAAATGAAAGTACCATCTCCAGCAGTCAGACCCATAAGCAGAGCAGATGTTGAGACATGCAGTAAAATAGTGTAAGCTGGCAGCCTTGTGCCTAATGCTTACGTGAAACACCAAGTGGGCTTTTGTTGTTTCCCTTCTTAGTAAGCAGACCCAAACTTTGAAGACTAGACAAATCTGTGAAGGGACCTTTTAAATATGCGATTTATCTCTTTTGGTTGCTCTCTGTACGTGGAAGCCCTGTAGTGTGGGGGTTTTCCTTCCACATTAACCACATGGGGAACCTAGAGAGAACAATTGGGATCACCAATTTATTACAGCTAAATAGGGACGGTTTGTAAAATGGTGAGGTAAATGGCAAACTTTGAGAGTTACTCCAGAGTAAGAGATCAAATGAGTAATATTCTTGCTGAATGAATGTGTGTCCTTTATTAACGAGCTAAGAGCAAACTTTTCTATTTGGGTAGCCTTGATAGTTACTCAGTTATTCCAGATTTTTCAGGTGCCATATTGCTCTATAATAACATATTTGCCATAGAGTGTCAAAACTTGGCAAGCAGAAGGCCCTCAGTCCAGAGAAGTAACTTTTCTTTGCCCCATAACATCTTCAGAATTAGCTACATTGTGGATTGCTGCAGTACCTGCTGGACATGTGCCTTTTCTGGAAAACATAGGTAGTGTATCAGAACAACTGGATTTTCACAGTGCCAGTATGCACAGTGTAGCATGAACTGGAAGGAGAGCCCAAAGGAGCTGTCAGGGCAGCACTGGTACGCGTTGGAAGCGTATTCACACTGGAGTGTTTGCATGTCACAGAACCCTGTTTGTAGACCTGCTACATAGCCCCCACCCTCTCTCCCCAGCTTATGGGTGTAGAGATAGCAGAGGGAAGGAGCATGAGTGGAGTCTTTTCAGAACCATTCCCAACAGAGGAGCTCCTCCTGTTTCCTTCTGTCTGGAAGTACCATGTGCTGCACAACTGCATGTTCCTTGAAAGAGGGTGGGCATGCCTGAGCTCTCCTGGGAGTTTGTATTGGTCTAGTCCTCCTCTAAAGGCTTTCTTCCAGCTAGTGTTATTTGTCCTGTAGTCCAAATTTGCAGTACTGAAAAGTTCAAGATTCGACCAATGATCATGATGCATTTGTGGAAAGATTATTATAATTGTGCACGAGATCATTTTTCTCTTTTTTTGTCTGTCTAAACTTCTCTCTAGGAAGTATGAGCTATACTTACGAATAATGACAGTCTTCAGTTACATGATTACATGCTCTTTTTTTCCCCTGAACAGCATTCTGCTTAATTTCAGCATACAGGATGATCCCACAAGGGGATAAAATTATGGCTGCATGAGCAAGTTCAAATCTGCCATTTCCTAATTTCTGAATGCCTGATTTTTTCCAATCTAAATACCTTTCCTATGATGGAGGGTTTTTTCCTTTTTTTAAATGTGATGTATTTAAAAACTTTACTGTAGATCCCTCCATTAAAAAGATACAAAATTCAATGTCCCTTCTTCCTTTTGAAATAAAAAGCTCTATCTCTTGTACCTCTTTCCTTTTCTGGGTACTGCATGGGAATGTTAAAGATATGAATGGAATTGGGAATCTGCAGTGTTAAAATAATATTCATCAAATGTACTTGACTTGTTAAGGAAGTTAATTTGCTGTTTGTTTGCTGTATGGCATCTCTTCGTTCATAATCTTTTGACAAATCTAATTCTTTTATTTTTTTTTAAAACAAATAAAGGAAGTATTCCTTATCCACCTATACAGAGACATATAAACAACAAATACTTTATCAAGCTGTTGTCTTAAATAAAAGTGGGATTAGGGAGGATCAGTTTAATGAAAAGAAATTTTAATTTTTTTATCCCAATGAATCTGTTAACCCATAAGGGGGCGGGGGGGAGAAAAAAACAATTTTGTTCAACCTGAAGCGATGCAAGGAAGTGCTGGGACCGCTTCTGTGGAAGATTTTCAGGGTTTCCCCTTCAGAAGTGCAGGTTGCTGGATTTCTGAGGGAAACAGTTTTGACATACGTGACCAATAAAACTTTCTAAATGTAGATGTGTGGAGCTAGTTCAAATTCTCACAGAGAGGTTAAAACAAAAACAGTTGTCAGAATTGTCAGGTTGTGATCCCAGGGAACCTAGTTTGAGTTCTTGGAAAAATGTGATATGCACTAGTAGAGATGAGTGATCAGATCATGTTCATGCTAATCCTCAGGGTGATATCAAAGGTGTTAATCACAAAAGAAATTTGGCTAGTCTAATTAACAAGAGCTAAATGTAGCTACCCCTAAATCACACTTTCCCTTTCTCTTTGAAAGCTTCTGGGCTAATGTGTTAGGTGTTTCTTCTACTCCTATTTCAAATTATTCCTTCCTTCCCTTTCTCTGTTTTTTCTGGGTAGTTCCATGACCTCCTTAGGATTGCCCAGTAGGAACCTTAGTAGCCATCATTTGCATTTGAGCTTTAGATTGTGTAAGAATTTTAGTTTACAGACTGAAATAAGAACATAACTATCTTGCACAAAGCAAACAAAATTCCATTTCCTGATGTGTACTAGATTCAGAATAAAAAGCTCCAGCATGACACAGAAGGATAAAAAACCCACACAGAAGCCCCTTTTGTTTCTACCCCTTCCTCAATCTGTTATTTTCAGGCTGGGTGCGTACTCCAGTTGAATATTGCCAATGGCCAGGGCTCGACACATCATCTTTGAGTATTTCCGATCTAAAGTATTTCTCCCCTGTGCTGTTTGTTTCCATGGCTGTGCCCATGGTGCACTGCCCTACCCTCTCGGTTTTGCTGACATAACTATTTTTGGAGCTGTACTGTGACCTGTATTAGGGATGCCATCCTGCTTGTTTTTTCTTTTTTTTTTTTTTAAATAAAAAAGTGCAGGAAAAGTAAAATTTTTTTTGTTGTTGTTGATTGAAATGCCAAATCAGTTTCCTGGTCCAGCTCACAGTAATGGCCCATGTGCAGGTGCATGGCTATGGCACGGGCAGAGGAAGGAGCAGAAGCTGGGCAAGAAGACCTAAAACCTGCATTGCAGCAAACAGGAGTGTTTCCTCAAGTGTGGCCTGTTGCATTTACATTGAATGCAAACTGTGAGCCTGTCCATGTGTCTAAGCTGCTGTTGGGGGACTGTGTGGAAGAATCTTTAGTTAGAAGAATGTGTCAGAACTTGGGTTTGTAGCTACTTGTAAGTACATAAGCTCAGATGTTTCAGTTAGTGTCTGTATTTAGTACAGGAGCTTACAGCTTCATGATAAAATTCCTCAGACCATAAGCAAATGCAACAAATAGCTCTGAACCACATGGTCTTGACTTCAGCTTAGCTAAACAGGGTACAAGTTAGTAGAGACTTTGGGTGCAAAGGGCTTGAATTAAACCATCTTCTACTCTCCACACACACACACTTGGGCCCACTACATTGTGGCATGTATTTTGTAACACTGTGATTAAGCCAATGCTAAAAGTCATGGTTTTCAGGTGCAAGTGGAGTACAGGTGTTTGGGTTTGTTTTTTTTTAAAGTTGCTCTTCGGGGTTTGGTGTGGTTTTGTTTTTTTGGTTTAGCTTAGACTGTATGTACACACATGTGCTACACTTTAACATATGTTTTCCAAACTGTGTTCTGTGCTTTGTGTTGTTTAAGCTGGACTTTATCTCCTTATTAGCAAGCTATAGCCAAGGTGTGGTGACTGACAATAGAAGGTTGATCTAAACGTTAACAAATTAACTCAGGCAGGATGTGTGCTGGGCAAGGGCAGCAGCAGGAACCTTTGCTCAACTGTAGCGCATGACCCCACTTCTCAACCTGCATGGCTCTGAGCATAACCCACGAACTGTGAAGCAGTTGCTTGCCAGTGCCCCCACAGGGGAGGGGGTGAAAGAAATCATAATCAACCAAAGGGTACCTTGTAAAAGCTTTGAGGAGCACCGGTGTGTGTAATACCGGTGCAAAGAACAGAGGAAAGCTGAAGGCAAGTACAGCACTTTTTAAGCACTTTGAAGATCTTGCCTCAGAAAGAGCTCAGTGAACTGGATGCAGCTTCCTTCACCTGCTAGAGGGGTGAAGAGCTGTGTCAGCTTTGCTGGGACTGGAACTGTGATCCAACACATTTTAAGCTGGACTACTAGTTTACAAACTTGATTCTATGCAGAAAACCAGATGCAGAAATATGCTTCCCATCAGATTGCACTGTTCGCTTGGTACATACAAGGCAGTATGTCAGTCATTTAGTCCAGTGAATGTTTCTGTTCTTTTAAGCCACTTCAAAACTCGCACTACAGCTTTTTGGGACAATCTTTTCCTTTCTGTCATATCTCCTTTTTAAACTAATTCTGTTTAACTTTGGAAACTGTGCTCCTTCTACAGCCATCTCACCTTGAAAACTGTTGACAAAAACACACCACAGAACAAATAGAATTGCTGAACTCTCACAAAATGGGCATCGCTCATACTCACATGGCAACTCAGCATGTACCGTGTGCTGTCTGGTCTCCATTCCAAGAAGTGAAAAAAACCAAAACCAACCAACCAACCAACACCAAACAACCCCACCCCACTCCCACCCCCCCAAAAAAACCAAAACCCAAACCAAAAAACCCTGCAACTGTTAACTAATTCCCTTGGCTGAGACCATAAGACATGAGGCTTTTTTGTCTACTGAACACTGAGTGGGGTAGGTATGGAAAGGGCTGTATGGAAAAGGTTTCCACTCTTGGGCGGTAGATGGAATACCCAAAGGTTGCCCCCTGTCCGTCTCTGGTAGGGAGGAGAGCCACATCATTGCTCTTTGCCTACACTATATCCTATAGCAATGCAAGGGAGAGATAAGTGCAAAGAATTAAATCTCCCTGCTGTTCCTTGTTGCCTTGAAACACCACTCAGTTGCACAGAAATTTCCTGTGGAAGTGGGAAATGTTTTATGCTGCTATAAAAAGTGGGGTTTTTTAAGGAAGTTTTGAATGTAACAGATAAGGTGGAGTGGATGGAAAGAATAAATTTCAGCAAAAGATCAGTATATATTAAGACATTTCTGTTGCTTGTATAAAGCCTAAAAAGAAGCATGAATCATAGTAGTCCCTTTAGGATATAGGTATAGACAACCTATTACATCCATTTTGAAAGTTTCAGTTGTGCTGCCCTCTTACTGTACATATTACCTACTTGGCTTTTTAATACATAAAATCAGCTAACGTATTAGTCATCTGCACCAGAAATTACTCACTTTTTGCCACTTTTTTTCTCAGGAAGGTTCCAGTGAGTCCTTTAGAGACTTGACTCCCTCTGTCTCCTTTCAGGTCTCTTTCCACGTTACTCTTGTCTCACCTCTTTGAGTGCCATATGTCATGGTAACGACGATCCCTTCAGCTAAGGCGAGTTGGACTCTGCTCCCTGTGGAGCCACCAGAGCTATCAGAAGAGCTTGCTGCCCGGCTGCGAGTTGCTCCTTCAGTCCTGGTGGTGAGCAAACTATCTGTAGAGCTGCCAACTCCAGTAAGAGGGACTATGTCTGGCTTATTGGTGTCGCCACTGGTTAGGTCTGGTTGAGTTGTAAAATGAAATTCTGTATGAATGTGAACATATTTCCAGCTTTTTAAAAAAAAAAAAAGAGACTGAGCCTGTATTCTGGAGGGGCAAATATTTCATGTTCCTGTTCTATGCGAAAGAACTGCAGTGTTACTGGACCCACTGTTATGACTTAAGTTCCCTCAAAATTTTGAGGTTAATCTAAAAACTAAGAATTTTTTAAAACCTAGCTATATATTTTTTGTCATTCTTTTGTTTCCTAAACTCCCTTTAGGAGGGGGCTTGCGAGTATTAGCACTGTGCTGTCTCCCAAATAAATGGTGAATTTTTTATTATGTTAAGAAATTCCCATACCTACATCTGTCTGCCTGTCCTCTGAGGCCAGTTTCCATCAGTTTTATTCCCATTTCCAAAATCAGCTTATGTCCCCATTTATCTTTTATTCTCCAAGCCTGTGAATGCAAGTATAGCAGGGTTCTCAGTTTCCTCAGTCTCACAAGACAGGTGCAGAGTACCTCATGCCTTTACCATTTTCTCAGGCTGAGTGCTTAGAACGATTGATTTGGGTAAAATTTTTCATGAATTATTTTTTTTTTTTAAAAGCGTTGTAAAATGTCAACCAAAAATGGGATGTTAGGGAGCTAACATCACAAAACAAAGCGGATAATTATATTTTAGGTTTGTTGTGCTGGTAGGTGTAACTGCTAGTGGGTGTAACAATTGGTATCATAAAGCCGTCACAGGTACAGATTCATCAAATTCCTTCTGTGTGTGATTTAAACATGCATAATTTTAGGCAAACGTTTTAGTATTTTGCTACCTTAAGGATATAATGAATAAAATAATCCAAGGACTAGGAGGGCCAGGGAAGAGACTCCTGTTGATATTAAGTGGATGTTGAATCAAGTTTCTGCGGTATCAGGGAAGGTTTATCTGAAAAAAAAGTGGGCTGCTTATTCTGACTTTAGAAGTATTGCAAGGTTGTAGATAAATGGAGCGTGTGTGTTTTTCTAAAAATATGTGTATTTTTCTGTTTTTAAGTCAGTCATGTTTAATTTCTTCATATGAATAATTAAGTTGCTTTTGGCTGACCTGAGGAGGGTGGTAACAGTGTAGACCCTGTCTTTTTGCATACCCAGGCACATTATCTGGAAAATCTGAGAATGCATTGACTACATTTTACATTGTTATAAGGTTACAAGACATGAAATAAAGCCTTGGAAATGGCTCTACAAAAGATGTAAGTTCAATTTTATTATTTGGTATCAAGTGACTGTTTGGGGTCATACTGTTGCTACTTAGAATCATCTAGGTTGGAAGGGACCTTTAAGGTCATTGAGTCCAACCATTAACCTAGCACTGCCAAAACCACTACTATATATATGTCTCCACTGTAAATACTTGACTAATACTAACAATTCAGTCTGTAAGTGACTCTAGTATAACTAAAGTTTAGTATAAGAAGCATTTTTCATTATCGTGAAGTTTTTTTGATGTTATTGTCAGTAATATTCTAATTTGCTAATGACTATTTCTGTTTAATTAAAATTAGAGTATGTTTTTATGTTACTTTTAAAAATTATTTAGCATATAATCTTCCCAGTAGCTTTCAAAGTCTCTCATGATATCTTTTAATAAGAATTTTTATTTCTTATATGGTATTCTCCAGTTTATATTTTTTGAGCTACATAAACCTGTGTATCAGTAGGTTTCATTCTCACAAGCTTGTTGTCTTACATTCTGGTTGCCCTGCATTGGTCCAGGTACAACACAAATGGAGATTTTGCCACAAGCAAACGTGGGGCCTTTTCCAAATGTGTTGGTGGGTTTTGTTGATCAATATCATCTTGGTAACAGCCCATCTAGAATGTTTGACAACATGAATTAATTCTTGGAAGAGACTTTTTAAAGTAGTAAAGGGAGTCAGGAACACAGTTCAAATTGGAAAATAGAGAACAAAACCACAGACTTTGTTGACAAAGCTAATGCTCATCTCTTTAAAGTACATTATATTGTAAAAAAAAAAAATTATAAAAAAATAGGTTGGCATCCAATAGAATTTGTGTTCCTGAAGCAATGAGCTTTCTTTGAAAATCTGTTCCCTCCTCTATCTTGGTTATCTTTCTCAACAATCTAGTAGTTTAAACAAGACCTGTGTTCTTATGGAAGTATATATGTGAGCAAGTGTCCATGCATATAAATAAATGCACTGTAACTTTACAGCACCCATAATGTGGAGGAATTAACCTGGAAAAAAAACACTTTGAAAAGGAATCATGGGGGAAATAAAATTATTAGACAAACTCACAACATGACAGCAAACATCAAAGCAGCCCTTTGGAGTTCTTTCAGCTGTGTTTTAGATAACTTTATTTTGCTTCTCACAGAGACCTAGTCTTGGAAGGCTAGAACTTCTGTGCAGAGCAGCTGGAATTAGTTAAATACTGGAACCACTGCTGATTTGGTCGCATCCTCCAACATGACCAGTCCTCAGTAAGTACTATGTGAGGGTAGTTATAACTTATTTTAAGTAGGAGGGAACAGGTCGCTGCCTGTAGAAGAATGATGTTGTGACATCAAGAGGGTTCTATCACTATTACTGGAAGGAAAAATTGGCATTTTGAGGAGGAGTAGTAGGATTTGGTGAGTTGTCTAACAGTGTGAATTAGCAGAAAAAAAAATGAATGCTGTAAGCATGTTAGATGTGTTACTAACAGCCAGTGGCTGAAAACTAGTATGTCATATTATCTTCAGGTCTGTTTGCCTTTTTTCTTTCCTGCCACTAAACCTGCCCCAAAGCTGTTTGCCAACAGTAGTCTGTTGGTTTGTTTGTTTGTTTTTCTTTTCAGTCAAATCAGACAATGTCTGTCGTTTAGTCTGCCTAAGAATACAGAAGGTATTCTCCCTCTTGGGAGAGGGAAGGATGCATGAACCCATTTCCTTTTTCCTTTATAATACTGGAAATTGGATCATTGTATGGTCTTTCAGGCAAAACTGAACCAGCATGGACTTGTAAAGGTAAATGACCACAGGATGGCACTAAAGGTGAAAACCAAAGAAAGAAAATTCTTGCTAAAATTAGCTCTTCCCTTTGACCTTCTAATTTCAGATTGTTTACAGAGGAATACAGTTCTGTTGGAAATGGAAGATTCTCATTAATTACTATTATTAGTTATACAAAGAATAAAATAAAATAAGCCTTTAGGTTGTTCAAATAGTACTTCCTTTTACCTCTGCTTTCTGCTGTAGTATGACACAGTTGCAGCCTTCCCCTGCCAAATACTTGAGATATAACAGCATTTTTCGATTTTTAAAATTACTTTCTTGTGTAATGCTGGCAGCAGTTAGCTCCTTTTAATTTAGGAATAATGTTTTCTGTCCAAAAGGGTTAGTCTAATGATGAGACTCTGACCAATAGAATCTTTCTCTATCTTTCACATATAATTTTAGTTCCTTCACCCACATCCTTAGACTTACAAGATATATGAGTTAAGAACTCTTCTAAATTATTTATTTTTTTCTGGGAAAAAATGCACTGTTACTCAGGCTGCTTGAATATCTGGAAGATTTTAATAAGCTTCTTTAAAAACAAAACGGCCAATGCAACTTTTGTAGTCAAATAACAGAGGGAAGTTGGGTGCTAAGCACTTTTTAACTGTATCCTTAAGGAAAAAGAGTATCTGCACACCTGCTGTTGAAAATCTCTGACAAGTAGCCTGAAATTTCTTCAAATTTAATAAGCTCCCCTGGATGGAAGCCAGAGAAGTTTATGCTTGCACCTACTCTGAACGAAATGGAGCACGCAGCTTTCACTGGGTACTTCAAAGGATCAATCCCTGCTGGGGCTTGACATGCAAGCTCTCTCCTACAATGAAGTCATCCTTTGCATGTACTAGATAATATGCTAACTGACAAAGTTTGAGTTTCTAGATAAGTAGTATCTTGCTACAAATGTGGAACACAGATACATAGTCAGACTCTGGTTTTACCTGCATGGAGTTCCCGTTAATGTTAGTGGGGTGGTAGGAGGATACATGTTCAGATTTAGAAGCTGTACATAAGGATAGCTAAGGTAATTTTCATAGAGGAGTCCATAATTCTTCTGAATTGTTGTTCTTTCAGAATTATTTTGAAATAACTTGTAACAGAATGATGCTTTCTAGTTGAATGAAACAAAGTTCCCATCCATCAAAACTATTTGAATATTGACCCACAGTGGAAGAGGGGTCAAACTGCATCCGTTAATTAACAGTTGATTTGTATATAATGATTAATAAGCTTAGCTATTCATTGCTCACTGATGTAACTTAAAAAGCAGTGAGTTTTTAGTTGGCATAGTTACATGCCTTCTTTCTGTTTTGCACAAATATTTTGCTTTTGGGTTCATGCATTGTTTCCCTGTTTGTTTATAACACATCCATTTATATTTAGTGCTTTTAAAGCAGATTCAGCAGAGCTAAATGCTGTTCTTTGTGAAGTTTCTGTTGATTGCAGTGGGATCTACGAAAGACAAGTTTGGAGAAATTTGGTCTGTCCCCTCAATAAGGACACCTCCCTCAATGACCTCGTAATGGCCTTTTAAGTTGCTGGCTTTTTGGGATTCTGTGAAGTTCTTGTCTCTAACTTATTTTCACTTGCTTGCTTCTTTATTTATTTATATTTGTTTATATGTGTGTGTGTGTAGAGCGAGAGGGGTTTTTATTTTGCTTATTGCATTTTCAGGCCTACAATAGAAGGCGGTGTTTCAGAAGTTGAGATAATTTCGCAACAAGTGGAAGAAGAGACCAAAAGCATTGCTCCTGTACAGCTTGTTAATTTTGCTTATCGAGATCTACCTTTAGCTGCACTTGATCTGTCTGTGGCTGGGTCCCAGCTTCTGTCAAATTTGGATGAGGAGTACCAAAGAGAAGGGTAAGTACAAAGGACAGAATTTTGTTTTATAGTTTTAGGTTATTGGAATTTCATGGCCTGAAAAAAAGAAAACCTTGAGGTGGAGAAGTGCAGCCAGTTGTCCTCAAATTTTTTAAAACCATTGTCACAGGATGGAAGTGACTTTTTCTAATATAATTAAGCTGTGATGGTTTGGGGCTCTTTATAAAGTGATTCATAGCTGCTATTTGACCACAGTCTGGAAGCCTTCTGTCAGGAAAAACTAGACCAAGCATCTAGCCCGTCAGACAAGCAGAATGGCCTGGTGAAAACTTTGTGAAAGGTGTTTCAGGGGAGTTTCAGGATGACGGAGAGTTGGCTACTGTGATTGTTGTACATAGTTGTACGTCTCCTGACTGAGAGATAATGACAGTGCTGCTGATTCCTGGATTGGTTGTGTACTTTTCACAGAATAATTTGAATTGCGTAGTTTGCTTATTGTCTTCATAATGCATATACATATCACTCCTGTTTTCATAGAACAACTGTTCCGGTTTTAATGGGATAAAAGAGCTTAATCAGTTCATAACATTTGCCTGAACATAACCCAGTGTCAGATTATGTAGCATTGTTGTCCTACAGGACATTAGAAGTCATCCTTATGCCTGGTTCAGGCTTGAAGTGGCAGTAGGTGGACTGCTATACTAAATTTTTTATGAAAGATTTGGGTCAACTGGAGAGAATCCAGAGGAAGGCAGCGAGAATGATTAGAGGATCAGAAAACCTGCCGTGGAGTACTGATTGGAATTACTGTTTCTGTTTCACACGAAGAAGAGACTTTCAGGGGAGCTGATAAGAGACTTTGGAGAGGAAGAGAACAGTCTGTTATTGATCTCTATGATGTTTAGGACAAGAAGTAAAAAGCTTGAATTGCAGCAAATACGAGAAAAATGAGGGTAGTGAAGTGCTGGGGTAGACTACTGGTGTGTATGAGGAGATGGGGAGTGGAGTTGCACTTGCTAGATGTCTTTAAGAAGACCCATTTGTCAGGAATGATAACGCTATAGTTTAACATCCCTTGGGACAGACATTAGGTGAGTGCTTGTGCCTAGCCCCTCTGATTACCATTCCACTGTGTGTTGCGCTGAACATATATATACTCCACTGTCAATGGGATCTATCTAAAAGCACTTCACAGTAAGTCATATAGAGCTCTCATTGATGAAGACATTAAAAGGCTTTATATAAGCCTTCGTTTATTAACAGCTGAATGTGTTTTAACCTGTTCTCAGGAATCAGCCGAGAGACCTGCTTGATCTCTGCTCAGCAGGTATTCTGTATGGCAGTCAGGAAGCAGTATGTGAGGAAGGCTCTTGCCTTTAATTTCTTTCTAAATTGGACTTTGTGAGACATCTCCAGAAAGTTGTTACTCCAAACGAGGGGAAATACGTTTCAAGTAGGTTATGTAAGTGTGGTACAACTGTAACATAAAATACCCTGCATAGCAAAAGAGGCACTTGAAAATTAATTTGAGTATGCAGGTGTAACCCTCAGGCTATTTTGGTGCTGAGTAAATACCAGTTTAGTTCAAATACGCATTTTTATAAATTTTTATGATCTGAAACTCAATTCTTCACTGTGCCAAAGTGCACAGATCTCTCATTGTAACCATTTAAGCAGCTTTGCAGTCCTTAAGCATGGAAATAGACTTGTCATTCTTTTCCTCAGCAGACATATCTTCCTTCACACAGACTACTTTTGTGGCTGTATCAGTCCAAACGGAAATAAATGGGTGTCATCCAGACCTCCCAGCTTGTGGAGTGGATTCTCTGAAGAAAATTCAGAGCTTTAGTTTGTGTGTCTCAATGCATTTTGGCTGAGTATGTTCAGCTGAGTCCCAGGACATCTGCCTTGTGGGAATGGCAGCTTCTTCCTTTCAGAAGCACTGATTGCAGCTGATGCCCTGTGAAATTTAGGAGCAGAGCTGAGCTCAAGAAGACCGGCAGCAGAAGTAAAATACTAACCCTGTACCACCTCATGGCTTGTTTGGTTTTATGAATGTGGTGTAATTTCTTTCTCATGGCCTTGTTAGATGTGACCGGTTTCCACCTGAGTAAGACAGAGATAGGGTGGGTCAGATCGGTTTGGTACAGGAACTGCCAGCCACATCTCCCTCATGTATGAAGAGAGTGATGTAGGAAGGGCAGCACAGGAGGTGGCAGAAAATGTCTTAAGTCCCTGTAGTTTCTGCCAGCATCCATATTCGTAACTGTGAAACTCTGTTACGCCAATGCTTCTGTACAGGTTGCAGGCAGAGATACCGGAAGATGCTGCTAATGCCAGAGAGTACTAAAAGGCAATGTAGGACTCATCTTCCTCTCCATGGCAGTCTGCCTTTGTCACAGAGTCCAAGTGTTACCTTTTGTATACTTTTCCCTGAGAATTTCAGGGAAGGTGCCAACCTGTATGACCTGCATATATTCTGTATGGATCTGTTGTTCTAGATCTGTAGCTGACCTAGGCAAGTTGTAGTCATTCTAACTGCAAGGCTCCGCATCAGGAAGGTCTCGCACATCCCTGTGCTTGGAAAATGCTGGGTTTGTTGTTACAAGTTGCATCTGTCCTTCACCTTGTGGTTTTCAACATAATTATCTGCTATCCCTAGTTCATGATGTGGGTTGTCCAAATTCATCACTATAGTAAGTCTCCATCTCCATGCACAGAGCAACAAGAGAGACATCAGACTAGGGATGAATGAGTGGGCGATAAAAGAGCCTTCTAATTTAATGGTTTGGTTGTGTGCACCCCAAGGCTTTCCTCTAACTTTCCTTCTTTAAGGCCAGAAGGTGTTCAGGGTCCAAGCACAAGTGCAAATTTAACCTGGTTGCTAACTAGGGGAGCTTTTTCTTTCATCTGAGAGAATGTTTCTCTCAAGAAAACCAATATTAACAGGCAACCAGGAATAGGTGGGTCATAGCTCAGCCCTCTTTGTATGCCTGGAAACTCTCAGATGGCATCAGGCTAACTACCCTTCCCATGAAAAAATGAAAAGGAAAAGCAAAAAGAAAGGAAAACTATGGTCTGTCTTTTGATAGACGGACCATATGTAAACTGACATTCATATGGCTTTAAAGATACTGGAATAAAAATCTTATTTTGTGCAGTTTGATGAGTCTTTGCTATATCATATCAAATGCTCAGGGCAGTCAGTTCCCATCTTTCAGTGTTGTTGAAGGAATTTTTCTGGAAATTTTAGCTGGTGTTGTCAGAAATTTAGTTTACAATGCTGATCTCTGTGCTAAGCAACAAAGAAAGGACTGCAGATTAGACGGCACATTAAGCCTGTCCCTGAAGTACACCTGTAAGTAGTGAAAGGGTAATCAGGCAAGAAAAATCTTTCTGCTGTCCCAGAAACCCTCAAACAAAACACAAAATATTTTGACTTCTAATGTGGGCTGAGCAAAAATTCTTTTCCCTCTGTAAACTTCTCAAACAGGGAAAGTACAAAGATTTACGTGACGGAGGTTGGTTAAGTTGGATGGAATCTGCATTGCAAATGTTCTTACTTGCTATAAATCACGTGGGTGGGCTGGCATTGCTGCCTTTGCACTGAAGAGGCGTAAGGTGGCTGCGGGCCTCCGCATGTGGGATAGGAGGGATTCCTGCATCTGGCTTGCTTCCCAGCTATGGCATGGCTGATGTCCCTGGTGTTAATAGAGCTGTGGGTCTTACTCTACAGAAAAAAGACATTTTCTGATAAATGCCAACAGTATGTAACTAAAACATTTTGAGCTTATGTGACTATAGCAATCTCTATAAAGGTGGCACTGTGAGGAAGTAGTAGCTTGGTTCTCAGAACCAATGTGAGCGTGGTGTCCATTACTTATTAGTCCCACCGATCTGCCGTGCAGTTAACTTGTTAGAATCATCCTTAGATATCGCTGCTGTGCACTGTACTCCATGCTTAGACATTGCAGAAACTATCAAGGCATTGGCTGGAGCCGTGTATATGAGAAGTAAACTTATTCAAAAAATGTGCCTTGGATGCCAAGGAGAGCTTGTGTTGTACACTTCTAACATACCTGTAACAGATTAGGTGATACTCATGTACAAAAAGCAGCAGCCAAGTTGCTGATTTTCTTCGTGTCTGTGAATTTATTGGAGAGGCTGTGTCTGCATTGAACTCAGTTTGCATGAAAAGAATATGTAAAAGTTTCTTTAAGGAGACTAATCACCCAGAAAGCTGAGGAGATTTTTTAATGTTAGGATTAGCTTCAAGTGCCACTCTTAATTTTTTTTTTTCAGTCAAGTATTCTGTTTTCCAAAAATTACTTTCTCTCTTCTATTTTTGTATCAATGACCAAAAAAAATGATGGGGAATAGTTGGAAAATTGACAACATGCAAAAAGTGGTACATGTGGTACAAGTGGGCATAGGGAAAAGCTCTCCTTCCTGTATTTTCGTTAAGTTCCAATTAGGAGATATCATTCATAATAAATTATAAAAGAATTTACAGATGGTTGCACAACAGGCTGTATTTGTTTTGTGAATATGCAGTTAGGCAGTGAGCCTGTCTCTCGATAAAGATCTGTGTTTAATGGGGGTGGGAAGCAAGGGGAGAGAGATACACCAACTTTAAATTATTGTATTTGTTTTAGATTGCAGTTCTAAGATTTTTATATGTTGAACAAATTTGAAACATGAAGGTGCTTTCAAATAATGTTTTACATCAACAGCTGTAAAGGTTGGCAGTTCATCCAGTGAACGTGACTCACTTGGCATTAGTTGTAAGTAGTCATGCCATTGTAATTTAATCATTTATGATCAACTTTACATAGCCGTAGATTTGTTTGGTTGCAGCTAGGAAGTGCATTAAACAGTAGGAATATCTGAAAAAAAAAAGCTGTACGAAGGGGTAGAGAGAGATAAAAAGGAAGGGAAACAAAAACTGAACAGGGAACAGAGATGTTTGGAGATTCAGAAGTTAACACAGGAAAGTGTCATGAGCTTTTCATTTTAAATTGCAGTCCTTCACCGATGAATGTATTCACCCATCCTGGGAGAAAAGGATGTGTGTTCTTTCAGTCTGTCTTCTGTAATTGCATCAAGTGGATGCCATTATTTTTGGTTTTCATACTCACCTTTTAGTTTTTGTTTTGATCTCTTTGAGGTATTTTATTTGTGTTTTCTACAAAGCTTAAAGGTGCTTTAACTAAAAGAACTCAAATAGACCAAGTTCTAACATTTCTCATTTCCTGCTTTTTCTGTCTTTATCTGGCAGCACAATTAAAAAAACAGTCCCTTTTCTGAAAAGTTCTGTGCATTTCATGCAGATCCTGGAACACATCATGTTTGATACGTGGTGAATAATGATGTCCAAGCTCAAGATAAAGTGCAAAGGTTTTGGACAGCAGAACTATTTCATGTAGTGAGCAGGCTCCTTGTATTTACAAAAGTGACTTTAAATTTATTTTTAGCTGCCAGCCATGGTCTGAATCCAGAAAGATGGTGCAAAATCTTAACAGCAAAATACAGAAAATGAGACTGTAGTGCTGATTTTTTCTTTGTGCAGTACTATATCACTGCTACTGTCTGTGCTCTGGTCCAAAACTAAGACCTGCACTGCAGCAGAAAATGAGCATTCAGCACGACAGAACCTGTGAGGTGACCAGCTCTTCACTAGAGAATACATGAAATTTTGGGATGTGTTACAGGGATGTTCAGTGATTTAGAAACTTCTTTTTCTGTACAGATCCTTTTAAGTGTTTATCTTTGTAAATAATGTTTTCCAGAATAGCTTATTACTATTAACACCGGTATTAATCCCGGTACCTAAATCGTTTAAGTGTGTCCCTCTAATGTCTTTTATCAGTAACACCAATTAGTAGAGGGAGGTCTACTATAAGTAAAAAAAAAAAAACCCAAACATTCATTTTCTAGCTCAGTAATTTTCAGCTTTTTTTGATGGGTATATCTTTCTGTATTTTTCCAACAGAACTTGCTTTTCCCAGGTACTTTTTGTGGGTAGAAGTGTAGTAGTTGTAGCCCACAGACTGCTTGCAAAGCTCTTTATTGGAGAGTGGAAATGACATGGGTCTAATTTATCTGGCTTAACACTGGAATTAATTGTCTAAGTTGTAGAAGATATGGCTTGGTGCAAGAACTGAAAGATGGATAAGCAATAGGACAAAGGAGAAATGTGGAAAAGAGGAATATTAGCCTGGAAGGAGAGTCCATGAAAAGCTCATCTAAGTGCTGAGCAGCAGTCTAAAGGCAAATCGGATGTTAGTATTCATTAGGAAAAGGAGTAGAGACTAGAAGAGAGGCCATTGTTGTGCCTCTCCATATATCCAAGCTTTGCCCACATCTTGAACATGAGTGTAGTTCTGGTTCCTGTCAAAAAGGATATGGTAGATATAAAAGAACTGGAAAAGATTCAAAGGAAATCAGTGATCAAAGATGTGATGCGACTTCCATTGGAGATGACTGTGTAAGATAGGACTCTTCAGACTGGACAAAAGTAGTCTGACATGAGATTTGATTGAGATTACAAAATCTGTGACATAGAGAGGTTAAGATAAGGTTTGACACACACACCCTCACCTCCCCCACCCGTCAGTACAGGGACTAAGGTACGTTAATAGATGAAGGCCCAGTTCAAAAGAAACAAAAAGAAGTTGCTCTTTGCACAGAGGGCATTGGGTGTGTGGAACTACTTTCTAAAGGATGTGTGGCTGCTAATAGCCTATCTAGCCTTAAGGGGAGATTGGACAAGTTTGTGGAAGAGAAATTCATTGAAGGTTACTAAGAAGAATCCGAGAAACCACGTATGCCTCAGGAAGTTACTAAGTTGAAAATAGTTGGATGCTGTGAGAGTTTTAAGGGGAAGTATTATATGTTTGCTGTGCTCTTATTCACCTTGAGACATCTGCTCATGGCCACTATTGAAGACAGGATGCCCAGCCTTTGTTCTGACCAAGTATGGCTGTTCTTATGTTCCTTAAAGGTTGGTTTTGAGCACGATGTTAATCGTGCTGAAGACCTTAGCACAAAAAGGAAAAGCCTAATAGACAATTTTCTAATGAGAGGAGTGATATACCAGGTAATTACAGGATGTCTGCAAGCAAACGGTGTGATATACACCTATAAAGAAGGCAAAAATGATCCTAGAAAGCATAAAGTACTTCAAATAGAGCTGGGAAGCATTCATGTAATTAAACGTGTTTCAAAATATTATGTACTGCTCTAGTTCTATTCACATGCAGAAGAGGCTACTAGGACGGTTATAGAAACTGAGTGTCTGTTTTGCAAAAAGCACGGGCTTTAATTAAATTACATGAGTGGATACCATTGCTGTGTATGGACAAAATGCCAGCAAGGGAAAAGAACTAATCAAGCTAAAGAACAATATTGGCAGAAGAGCAAATACATATAAACTGGCCATGCGTGAGTTTAGGCAGAAAACTGCAGGAATCTTTCTTGCCATTTGAGCAACAGAGTTTTGCAGCAGTCCTTCAGGAATGTCATGAGGTTCGAAATAGTAAAAATTCTAGGGAAAAAAAGGATGAGGGTGCTGTCAATAGTTAAACTTCTATAGTTAAACTAAGCTTGTAGAAGTCCAGGAAAGGGTTGCAGAGCTCTATCTGTTCCTTGTAGTTGTGGAAGGCCTGTGCCAAAGCACCTGTAGCCTGCTGTGAGGCTCTGCTGTCTGTTCTGTCTCAGCCAGATTTTGTAGTGTTACTTAGCCTTGCTGTGTTTCTGTCACTTCCTGAGCATGGCCTTTCTGCTCCTTCAGAGAGTGATTTGGATCTCATCCATCCTTCTGTTTTCTGATCATAGCCATCTTGTGAGATGCAAACACTTGCTGTTTAGCCAAAAGAAAAAAAAAAAAAGGCAGGGTAAGGTATAATGCAGACTTTTGGGTATTTGTTTGCAAGACCAGAAAATAGAAACACTGACAGCTGTTAACAGCTTGAACAAATTGTTTGTAGTGGCTCCTTACCAAATAAATATGTTAAACCTTTTCCAGTTTTGCCTTATGTTCTTTTTTCCAAGCTGTTTATTAATAAAACTAGCAGTGATGATGACAGATTGGTTTTCCACAACGCCATGTGTGAAAGTATCTTTAAAAAGAGTTACCGCTGGTAAAATTCCACTAGATATATTTCAGTGTCTCATAACAAAACTTTACAGCCCTATATCACCATCAACCAAGAAATTCCCATGCTAGTACATTTGTTTACTTCATCCAGGCATTGTAAGAAAGGTAAATAATATTCCTGTTGTATAGACGGTGTAACTGCAGTATCTAATGCAGTAAACTTGTTTTAAGTCGTATTTTACTTGTATCCATATGGTGCATGGCATCCACAGGCAACACAGTCAGGACACCAAAAGAAGTTGTACTTGCTCTCTGAACGAAATAGGGCACTTTTTTCTTNTTTTTTTTTAACCCCCCCCCCCCCTGCCCCGGAGTGAGGAAAAAAGGTGTTTTACTTGTATATGGTTAGTATGTTATCTCTTCATAAATTTGAGCTCTGTAAGCTAATTTTGTTTTTTTTTTGAAAGGTTTGTGTAGCTGAGTTTCTAATCTGAGCTTTAAACTTAGTGTAGCTTTGCAGTATTGCAAGGGAAATGGCCAGGATTTGGAAGGTAAGTTTAAACCCGCACTAATTCTGGTAGGGTTTTGTTTTTCTTCAAATACCAGATTTCTCATCTGTTGAATGGATGAGCCCTTACATGTCAGGCGGGAGAGATACTACTCTACTAAGACAGGTTACAGGGCTGAAGGAGATGAGATTTGCATATTAGGAGTCAGTATGGTTAGCATGTCAACAAGTTTATCTAAAATAGATTTCTAGTTGGAGTATAGTTCCTTGTATTATTTATGTCCATCCTTTACAAGAGATAAGTAAAAAAACCACAAAACTGAAAAACCAACAACCCAAGGCAAGATTGGGACTTTACTATACAGGAGCGTAGAAGTAGCAGGGAATGAACTAGTTNGTCAGTATGGTTAGCATGTCAACAAGGAGCACCCAGAAGATAAACCCTCAGGTGTTCCTTCTAGAGCACAGTGTGACTGTTAATGTCAGTGGATTCAGAGGACTTGGAGGAGATCTGGGAAGAGGTCTGCTAGGCAGTGATGTGAAGATGCTAATAACTGTACATTCACAGGACAAGTGTTGAACACATGCACTTTGGTGTAATAAATTAAGATATGAAACTTTTTTTTCAGTGCTTGAATTTTAAACACCTTTATGTCTTTGAAATCAGTTTGTTTATTTTGAGTGATACATAGGTGTAAACATGCAGATGATCTGCACTTGACCTCTTAAGTTAGTTGCTTTTCCAATCACAAACTGATAGTTTTGTTCAGAAGCTTTTTGGAATGAGTGGAAGGTTAGTACTGCACAGACAGAATAACTCCACATTCTTTAGCATTAGCTTGAATAATGATTATCATGGCTATTTTTAATGTGTGCTGAGTATCACAGTTGATTTATTCGTACTGGTACATTTGGTGTATTTGAAAATCTCGACTATGTAGAACTTTTAAAGGAATGTACTTAGGCCCTCTACTGATCATTCTGAGAATAGGAAAGAGGAAAAACTGCCCTGCAATATGAAAATGCTGGCAAAAGGGTTCTTTTCGGAAAAGGGAACATAAATGTAGGAAGAGAATAGAACTAAAAAAATGTTCTATTTAAACAGCACCATTCCCTAGCATCATTTTTGGAAATATCTAAAAAACCCAAAATAACTGTTGCAGTAAAGACAAGTTACCCTGTTTATGTAAAATAAAATCCATTAAAAGATCAAGTTTGCAAAAAGGCCCTATCCCAATGCCTTTTTTTCCCTTATGTTTTAAAAATGCCTATTTAAAAATCAAGTGCATCTTGCATTCAGGCAAGAACCATAACAAAGTTAAACTAAGAGCAAGTTCCTAATAGTAACACTTGTCAAATCTTCTGTGAAGTTTTAAGAGTCAGTTAAGGAGGTCTTTTACGGTCAGGTAATCAGGCAATCTAAGTACAAGTATTTAGTTGATATGCTTAATTCTGAGAAGCTGCTTCAATGTGTCAAGTCTCTGAGCACTGCTTAGCATCACTTTCTTCCTCATTTTTGAGTGTGGGTATGTCGGGGAAGGTTTGTGATGTTTTTCCAAGTGTTTGATTATAACATGACTTATTGAGTCTAGGGCTGTTTATTTGGAATTGATCAGTATCGTCATATCTTCTTGTATACCATGGATTTCTGTGTATTGATATTTTGGTGCAGACAGAGTGGTTACTGCACCACACTTCTGTATGCTGGTAGCTTCTTAAACCCTAGTTAATAAATCACGTCAGCTCTTTATTAGCTAATGTGTATTTACAGTGGTTTGAAAATAGGAAGTGTCAGGCATGCATCAGAACTTTAAGAGGTGAGCCTGTACAGGAACATTACAGAACACTATGATGAGAAATGATACAATACTGCCTCAAAGTGAAACTGTGGGGGAATTTTAGGAGGAAAAAAAGTATCAAGATGGGTTTTTGAAGTCCATGCTACTGTTATTCCTATTACAAATATTTTCAAAAGAAAAAAAAGATTATTTTGTTTAACACTTCAAAATGTGTATCTGCGTTAGCACAATACTAGAGCAATATTTACTGATTCATCAACTTCCTTCCAGAGTTCTGGTCCTCGTGGCCTACTCACAGCTTCCTTCATCTTGCCTAAACCTTCTTTTTCCTCCAAAACAAAGTGACCTCATCTAAACTAGGTTTGGGAGCAGTCCCTGGTGTATGCTGTCCCCAAAACCGCGCTACCCCAAACTCCGGGAAAGTCCTTTTTGGCCTGGTCCACAAACAGATTGGTGAGAGGTAGACAAATCGACAACTAGACGGCCTTGGCCAGTTGCTTGACACTTTGCCAGGCTGTATATTTGCTAGTAGAGGGGTAGCTATGGAGCCTCTGAGCTTATTCTTTGGTGTTTTCCAGATTGCTCTTTTCTGTGATGTCATGGACTGATTGTTGCAAACCAAGTTTGGCAGTTCTTGTCTGATTTCTCTCATACTAGAACAGGGGTAAAGGTGCACAACCATAAAATTGAGTAGCAGAGAAATACTAAAAAAACATTGTTAGCTTCTAACCTAATAGCAGAGTCCTGCTGTGCCTTGGTACTCACAGATAAGTGAATGTAGCATATATGTCAAAATAAAAAGACATGAAAAATCATAGGACAGGAAGAAAGTAGAAAAGTATGTATGATAATGAAGGTTGTGTTACTCAGAGGATTGGAAGGCACTTGAACACTGGTATGCTTCAGAGGGCTGGAGAGACACACAAGATCCCCAGGGTGAAGTTTTTTGTGAAGTGTTTTTCTTCGTAAAGAAACCAATAAAAGTGAATTTTATAAAGTCTTTGTACATTATTGCTGAGTGTATCCATAACAGCAGAAGTTGTCATTTTGAGTTCACTGCTCTTTAGCTCTCTTCCTTTTTCACTCCTTCTTCTTTTCTTTTCTTGTTCTTCCTCTTAATTTTATTTCCTTAGATCTAACTGGCTAAAACCGTGCTGTGGGAGACGAGCAGCTGTGTGGCAGGTATTTTTGCTCAGTGCAAGTCTCAACAGTTTCCTGGTAGCCTGTGTAGTATTGGTGGTGATTCTTCTGACTCTGGAACTCCTAATAGATATAAAGCTTCTCCAGTGTGAGTAGGAGGATTTTTTTTAATTTTATTTTTTTAATTTTGATGAAATAAAGGCTTAATTTGCTGGGAGGTTTTTGAAGGGGGGAGGATGGTGGGGATTCTTTTTTCCTACCATTTAAATGATTACTAGGCTAGGTATAAAATGTGTTTTTGTGGAACTCTGGTATAGTGAAGTCAATCTCTTCAAAGGACAAACTTTCAAGGATATAAGCAGAGTGTACATGCAGAGATCCACACATACTGTCGTTAGTACTTGAAAAGGTCTGTCCATTACAGGCACACAGCATGTACACAGAAGGAAGATCCTTTGTATGTCATTAATCTCTGATACTTTTCGTGTGGATAGACAGAAGTGATGAACTAGTATTTGGTCCTATCTCTGTTATTAATTTACTTCTACTGAGGTGGGTAGGAATTGAAATTACGGATTCCTATCTTGTAATGCACTGAAATGACAGAGATTTTCATTCTACCGTGCTGGTACACTGTGAGTCAAACAATAGCTTAAATGGAGTTTTGCTTTATCTGAATTCACTCTACGCAGGTTCCACAATGGAAATTTAATGCTGTTGTTTTGCTTTCTAATTCATCTTTTTTTTTCTACTGCTCTTTACCTCCATTCCCCCTGCCCTTTTTTTTTTTCTTTTGTGATACAAAGCTGACATGAACACAAATACCAGCTGCATTTTTCCCTAGGCTAAATGTTGAAGAGTAGCCTCCAGCATCTTGTGTAGACTCTCATATATTTTGAAATGGCAGTGATAGGGTTCAGACAATCCTATAAATGCAAGAATACATAGCATGGTCTGGTATCTTCTATGGCAAATTTAAACTGAGCAAACGAACTTTTTATTCTGTTGAAGTCCTTTGATTTTTGTGATTTGTCAATTGATATTAGCAGAGTTAGATTTCACTGTAAAGATTTAGGTATTACAATTGTATTAAGATTACTTTAGGGGACTTTATTGATAATTGCAGCCATTTTAGAAACCCTGTAAGATGAATAAGTGACTAAGCTGTCTTTCCACATTGTTGTCCACCATTTACCCCCCTGTCTGTCCACACTCCACACACTGTTCTGAGCGTGGCCTCTCCGTTACAGTTGTTATTTTCTGTAGTCTCTGGTGATTTACCAGCCCAGAATTTGGACAAGTCTGCTGCTTTCCAAAAAAAAAAAAAAGTCAGGAATGCTAATTAGGGGTGTGAGTCCTTAAAAACTGAATGAGGAAGAAGCTTTCAACAATATTTATTGAGGTGCCACATCTTTCTGTTTATATAGAGACTTGTCACTTCCTGTAGAGCTGAATAGTTTTAAAAACTGTTTCTGTTGATTTCTCTTAGATTTTTAACACAGTTTTGGAGACCGTCCTCTGGAAGCACCTGCTTTCTTACCATTTATTTTCTGAAGAATCTTCTTAAGAAGGCTTTATTTTAGAGATCATTCCTCCTCTATGCGTCTAGTGCATGTGGTACTCTTAAAAGCTCTGCAGCTTACACCTTGTGCGTGATCTATAGGTGTTTGGTCAAGCCAGGTGATTTCACTGTTCAGAGGCTGCCCCTGCCTGTATGGATTTTCTCAGCGCCTGGGAAAGAACGCATTCTGCCCTGTGTTGCTACTTTGCATTTTAACTAATGCATCAACCCATCAGGCTTCTTGCCTTTTAAAAGTTGAATACCTTCTATTTTGTTTTAAATCAGACAAAGGCTGTCTTGGTGAGGCTGATATAAGTATTGCAGTTGTGTCATATGAGGAATGTATGTCACTTACCTTAAGGTTTTAAAAAGCCATTAGGCCATAATTATGTTTTTCAAAAATGTAATTACAGTTTTAAATTATTCCTTATTCTATATGAAATTAACCAATGCATTAGGATATGCTACGGCACATCACTGCCAATTTTGTTCATAATAACAACTGCTAATCCACGTTGTAGACTGTAGTTACTTAGGAAGCCTCCTTTAAAAAAAAAAAAAGCTGACCTTTTCTTTGGCTGTGACATTTTGAGAGCATCATTTTCCTCTCATACTTTGAGTGCAGTCTTTGGTTGCACTGTGCACTTCTCCCATATACAAAACTTGTCAGTGTCAGTGATGGAGACCACATTTGCAAATGTGTAGGTCACACACATGAAAAGGACAGAGACATTTCAGGGTATTTTAGCAGAAAGCATACTCATGTCAGAATTGGAAACCCCAGAAAGCAGAGGACGTATAACAAGTCTTTTCTTATAGGTCTCTGTCTTATAATCAGCTTTTTCAGTCCTTCAAAGCTCTTCACATGCATTGATGAAATAACACCTCAATTCCTTGTGATGTTTTGCAAATGCAGAAATAGATGTATATGAAGTCACTTGCACCTCATTTCAAAAAAAGAGGGTCATGGCAGGTTCCAGAACCTACTCCTCAGAAATAAAGACCATGCTGTTCCTTCCTCCTCTTCAGTAGTTCTGGGGGAAGGCAGCTCAGGAACTTACCTTAGTCTTGCCCTCCTTCTGCCATCAACTACAGCAGGTGTGTCTGTAAAAGGCATCAGGCCTTCCTGAAAACTGTGAAGCGGAAAAGCTCCGCTCCTGTCCGTGTGGTTGCTGGATGAGGGCCCTGTGTGAGTACACACATAGCTGTGCAAAGAGAATGCACGTTGCAGTGCAGCAGTGCCTTGGTAAGAACGGATTCAGGGCTTGCCCAAACCACGCAGTAAACATCTTCCGTCTGCTCCTTGCAGAAGCAGTATAGCTTGGATCTGCCAGGAAATCATCATCGAGAACAACATCCACCGAAAGCAAGCACTGGTAGTACAGGCTTCTATAATGGCCACTCAGGGTTTGCCAGGATGTGTTCTTCATCCCTCCCCTCCTGGATATACATTTTGAGGAGATGTGAAAGCGAGGGAAAGGGGGAGGAGGTAGACTGAGGTTGGCTGTGCTCTGCATTTTATGCTGAACCATCTTCTTCATGACTAAAAAGCACCCAGATTTGCATTCACTTCTTCCCCATAGCACCAGACAAGCAAAATATGAAATAAAGCAGAGCTTTTTGGTTTTTAGCTACAGTTCTGGGGAAAAAAATGTTACAAGTTCAAGAAACGTGAAGTTCTGTTCCAGATAAAAGTAGAAGCTGAATAGCTGAGGTGCTTTGCCTCACACTGAATCCCAATGATGTATCTGAACCACCATGGAGCAGGAATGACCCCCTCTTGGAGAAGACCCTTCTCCCGTTTTTGTAGCTTTTCACTGCATTTTTGAAAGGGGATGTTTTGGAAGAGGCAAATATCCCAATTCAGGGTATGGGCTAGTGATTCAGCTCTTGTACAAAAGCTTCTTGCTTGGAAGGCTTTTTCAAATTTACTCTTTTACTGGCAATTTAATTGCATGCTGTCTGGCAGTGCTTTCAGCACTCTGCTACAGTTAGTGCAGCGTCAGAAATTGATTTTCTTTCCAAATGGTGGTTGCTATATCCTTTTTGTCCACTAAGGGGCAGCTGGAGCCTTGCATGACAATCGACAGCTGAAAAATGGCTTACAAATGGTTTCCATTTCTTGTTCCTTATGCCACCCTATAAAGACAGTGTCTTGGGAAAGTTAAATATACTATATTTTGCCCAGTTGTTTCATCTTTAAGTAGTTCCTCTGTGTACCACAGCAAACCCTGTCTCAGCAAGCCCCAGATGAACCTCTGCTGCGAGTTCCAGTGGCGGCCCACTGTTCTGGTTTGAGGTAAAACAGGACCAATTTTGTTCAGTAACTTTACTTTTTAGCTGGGCCTCTTCTAACTACTGAAATTAACAGCGTATTTTGCAGACACTGTTTGCTCCTGGAGTGATAAGACCTATGTTTATAGCTTATGCCGAGGCATGGTATGCGGAGAGGCTCTGGCTTATACTTACTGCTCTAACACCCAAGGCCAACCAGCTTTGTTACTTGCCCCATTGGAGGGTCGGAAGCGGAAAAGCTTAGAGAGGTTCCACCTGCAGGGAGGAGCGGACAGAACAGGTCACTCAGAACTGACCAACAGGGTATTCCATCCCATCTGCCTCATGCTCAGTATAAAGCTGAGGGATCAAAGGGTCAGCCCTCTTTCTTCAATGGCCGGTGTCTGAGGAGGACTCTGTCTGTTCATCTGCCTTTGATCCCGATCCTGAATGCAGATCTGGAATCCATTTCCCATCTGTCACGGAGCGCAGTCTGGGACTTCCCAGTGCCAGCTGGTGATGTGATTGTCATCCTGGGAGCTTGATATGGTTCTGTATATATGTCATTATTTTCTTTTTATTTTATTAATATTTCATTAAAGTAGTTTAGTTCCTTCTAAGCTCATAAGTCTCTCTTTCCCTCCTCTGGCTATCTTTTTAAAGAGAGGTGGGAGGGAGCATCTGTAGGTCGCCCAGTGGCCAGTTCCGTCCAAAGCATGACACCCATATAACAGTTTTCTTTGTATCCTGATTTCTTCCTACATCTCTTCCCTCCCTTTCCCATTTTAATCAGTTTTAATTATAAAATAAGAAGCTTTATTTAGTGCTTGCCCTATATGTTCTTGGGACTTAGTTAATTCTGCCACAGTCTTGCATCTCTGTGCACAGTCATCGATTGCCTTAAACTTTGCTGTTACACAGTAATTCTTTGAAAACGCAAGACTGCACACAGTATTTTAATCTGTCTGCTGCAAAGAATGGTAGACTCACAAATGCCCTGAAGTAAAGAGAGAATTTTTTCTCTTCATTCTCTTATTCCAAACTTGAGAGCATGTGACCTTCAGAGTAGGAGTTGCCAGCAGTTTGGATACTGGACCCTTTCAGATTTCTGCTTTGTTTTGTCAGCAATGAGGGGAACTTTGATCACAGAATTTCAGTTGAACTTGCTTATTAAGGAATCCTCCATATTTCAAGACATCCATTTAAGACCATAAAGACAATTTGTATCATAGAGCTTCTTATGTAGTCTTGCAGCAAACTCATTTGTCTGAGTTTATATCATTTTACTTATAAGCAAAATAAGTTGAATCAAATGAAAGCTTGATTTAATGCCGATGAGTGTCCGTGCAAGGCTTTAGTAGTCTGTAAAATCATACTTTTAATGAATTCAGATAAGTTTTCCTGAGTGTTCCTGCCAGTCAGTTTCTGAAAGGACTTTTGTTCAAAGTCATTCCACTTTGAAAGCTGAATAACTACCTCAACAATCTGCATGCCTGAAGAGTACCTATATGGGAAGTTAGTGGGTAGAATCTAGAGTTCTATAAATTACCATTTTAACTTAACCTTTACAGACTTCTTTTCATGGAGGAGTCTGAAATGAAGTGAAACATAAGTGATTTTAGTGGTTGCACTGTCTTTCTGAAAGTGAGTGCTTACAAAGGAAATTGTGTGTTTTAACTGATTACTTAAACTGGAATTTTATTTCATGTACTGTGACTTTCTTGAGTGTTCTTATAGAAACTTGCTTAAAGACAAAGCTGTTCATATGACAGCCACATTTCCTGAAATAGACTGTACAAAAATAGTCACATTATGTTTATTGTGCAAATTAGAATTGCTGATATTTCACAAACTCCTTAAAATTAATATATTAAGATTTGATCTTATTAACAATTAATAATGACAATGGTTCTTTTTGTTGCTTCACTCACTGTGGTTTTCAAGTCAAACTTGACTCTGAGAGGAATGGGATTCTGAGCCAGTCATAGCTGTTCATGCCACATCTGGAGAGCTGTACAAAAGTCTACCTATCTAGGTTACTTATTTAGATAATAGAAATGTATCTGGAAGCCCAGTTTGAGCACCAGTTTTTAAGTACCTGTTCCAGATAATTACTGATCTTCTGAGTGAATTGTCAAAGACTGAATACAAGGAATAACGTGGGGGTTGGGGTAGTAGAGCATTCCATTTCCTTACAGAATCCTAATGCTGGATTTTTAGGTATACAGGATTTAGTCACACATCTTGTACGAAAGCAGTGCATGGAGTGAGAGCATGGAGCAGTGACAGAGCATCAAAGACCTAAAATGTGTATGTCAGTGCTTATCAGTGGTCTTATCTATAAAAGCTCCAATGAGCAGCTGCTGCGGCTGCTAACATGCTGGCCTGAATGAGGGTGAGCAGCTGACAGGGCTGGAGGTCCGTGTCCCATTACATCCCATCCCCTTTCTGGTACTTCCATAACAAAATTTAAGAAAGCAAGCTTCAACCCTATGTAAGTTGTAGCAGTACTGATTATATTAAACGTAAGTTGCATTCTGCTACTATAATGATGCTTCGTTGTATTGTGTTAATTGCAGTTTCAAGTGCTTCACAGTTTGCAGGAATAATTCATTGGATCAGCCTAGTCATCCTGTCTGTTTTCTTTTCAGAGGTATGTATAATCATTCTTTCACCACATACAGAACTGCGAAGTATTTTTATGCTGTCACTGGAATTAGCAAGAGTTTAACAGTAATTTGCCTGTGAATAAATGTTGCACAGTGTACTTTAAGGGAAAAAAAAAAAGGAAAAAAAAAAACAGTTGCCGCTCCTACTGAGCAAACTAAAAAATCTTGTTTGGATTAGCGCTGTTTGTCAGTTGCCTAGAATTGGCAAGCAAAGGTGGAAGATACTGTCTTACAAGTTATAATGGGAAAACTACAAAAAGAAATAATCATCTCCAAAGCACTAAAGGTACAGGACAGGACTAGTTTCATCCATTTGTTCTCACAGAAATCTTATTGGTGTCACTGGGTATAAGGTACAGGAATAAGATATATTCTTCAGGAATAAAGATACACAGGCTTTTCTATTACAAAAAGATCTGTTTTAGGAATGGAATTATCTCCTCTCACAACTTATGTAGGTAGTTTAGATGTTCTAGGTTACTGCATATAGACACAGTAAAAGAATGAAACAAATGGTGAATTTCTTTGCAAAAACTTGTATGAATGTATGCATTGGAAAAGGCTGTAGTCATGATATAACAAGTGACCAAATTGGGATAATCTGTTTTCAACTTTATTCTAAAAAGAAGTCATTGGTATTGAGACATTTAGACTACTACTGAAATATCCCAAAATACATTTCAGGCTATTTTTCCAGATCATAATGTGTTACTTGTCACAAAAAAAAAAAAAATATTATATTTGTTAAGTTGGAAGACAGCTTGGACTTAAATATTTTAAAATCTTTTTTCTAGTTCCACAGGAGAAAATATTATCATCCAAATAGACATTAAAGTCTTCACTCTGCAGTAAACTTAGGTGAAGGTTACAAAAAACAGCCCACCACAAAAAACAGGGAGCTGTGTTATCTGCAAATGATTTGATGGATTGCTTGTGTTGAATTCATACTCACCATATTATACCCCTGCTTATTTCCATGGTTCTATTAAAGAAGTACATGTATTGAGCTATATCACTTTGTATTTCTACTCATAACAGGGATTTTCTAGCTGGTGTTGCCAGACTGTCAGTGGGTACTTTCTGAAAGGATTCCTTGGTAACAGGCAGGGATCTCGACTGCTTTGCCTCCTTGCCTTCTGGTGCTGCAGTTACACAAATAGATACGATTACTTTCCCCATCCTTTGATGGTGGTTGCGGGTTGTAGGATACATGTAAACTGACTGAAAAAAAGATCTCTAAACAATTCAAAATTTTTTCAGAGTCTTTCCTTTGTGAATTGCACGTCCTAATTCTCGAAGACTCAGGTTTGCTAGATGGAGTCCATTCCCTGTAAAGAAATACTTTCCTCTGTCCCCCAGAATCTTCCTTCGGTGGGGATTAGCACCCTGGAGCTCCCTGTAATCCTGAGCTTCCCAACAGGATCAGCTGTAACTCTGCTGCTAGCAGCATGGCTGCACGTGCATGCTCACCTGATCTTCATCGCTTTCTGGAGCTTGTTTCAGAAAAAACTTCTCCTGTGGTCCTCAGTTTCCTTCTGCTGGGGTGTAGTCTCAAGTTCTGTTCTCATTCGCTTGTACCACCAACCGCTGTTCTCAAACCCTGATGCAGTGCCTTGCTCCTCTATCCATTCCATTGTTCCGTTCATATGCTGACAGCTTTTGGTTGGTTGGTTGTGGCAGTGCAGACAGGTCCTCAAGCCCAGTACTCGTCTGACTCAAGGAAGAAATTAGTTGTTTCAGTTCTGCCGAAACAGAGTACCCACGTAAGTGCGTGAACTGGTTCAGAAGTGTTTTGCAGGAAAACAGTAACAGAAATACTTTACAGAGCCAAAACTGGTTGCCTGACTCACTATCCTCATTTTGGATCTCTGTTGACTTTGCTCCTTTTCTCTGTATTAGGTATTTGGAACTACTTTTCTTTGTCTACTTGCTGTTCTCATTTTTTATAAACCTCTTACCACTCACTTTGTTATCTCTTTCTGTTTTCCAAAGTATCTCCCTTCACCTATTTGATTATGGTTTGAATTTACACCAAATAAAAATGAGGCCACAAGGCAGCCATGTAAGGTGGAGAGAGGAGGGTAGATTTTGGGTTATTTGTTCATTTGGCAGTTCAGAGTCCATGACTGGGTTAAAGCAACAGAGGTGGCTCCACAGAGCAACTGGATGTGTTTCGCAGAGCACAGATCTGGAAGAGAATGGAAAGCGTACCTTTCCTACTGGGTTTGCTGGGGTTAGCCTTGTGCCAGTTTGGTTTAATGAGCAACAACACATCCGTTTGTGTTGAAATGCATCTCATCAGAGGAAAAACAGAGGGTTTAATTTTTTCTCATCCAAATCAAAAACTTTGATTTTTCAAGAGGTTGTGAGATATTGCAAAAATTGCAGATCACAGAATTATTTTTTTTTAATCCATCTTTATTTTATTTACTCTTTTGGTGCCTTCAGATGATTTTTTTGCCCTCTGATTCCCAATACCATGATTCAGCTGTCTTTGTTTGGCATTATTTGTTGATAAGATTGTGTGTTATAGTGAGATTTTTGCAGTCTGTGACTATTCATGCCAAGATGATTTTCCGGAGATGAGCAGGTCTAATTAGTTTGCTTTGGTATAACAGGCAATTGGCTGAGGATTCATTAGTCCTTCAGTCTGTGCCTTTTTCCTCAAACCAAGGATTCAGGGTTTCTCATGTTCAGAAAGGGTTGTTTCCATAGCAAGTACCATGTCTAAAGTTTGGATGTTTTTTGTTTATTCTGTAGTTTGGTTTCCATTAGTTTTAGGTGTGGATACATAATTCTTCAGGAAGGCCTCACGTCAGACTTAGAGAACAAATAATACAACGTCGTAAAAGACCTGTTAAAAAACAGAAAAGTTTCAGCACAAAATGTGAATGTTTTGGAAAAATATGACTGATTAAAAGCTGGTGCTATAAAGGCATTGCAAGTAATTACAGACTTCTCGTGTTGGAGTTAAACAGGCACTGGCTTTCTACTTGGTTAAAATGAAGGGGACAAACATGCCAGCAGCTGGCAAATGCCAGCAGAACAGCTGCCAACAAAATTAAGTAGCTACTCTCACAGCATATTCCTGCTCTCTCTACACTTGTGTTATAGCCACAAGACTTAAAGGAGTTTATTGCACTCTGTTAATCTCATATTCTCTGTCACTGTCTGTGACTTCCCACATTAAAATATCCTTATTCAAGTGAAGTGCACATCAGCTCTTTTTGCTTTTTTCCAAGTATTTGAACAGGATTTACTAGTGGTGATGATTGTGTATGTTTGTCTCTGTTTACATACATCGCTATGATTTGTCTGTGCACCAAATGTTACCCAGATGTTAAGACAGAAGAGAAGAGAAAGACACTGGGGGGGAAACCCCAGTACCAACAGCAAGGCAAGGCCGGGGTTACACCCTATCAAGAGGGCAAATTCAGCCTTGGTAATAGTTGGCTGAGAAAAGGAAGATGGGGAATGTCACAGTGTTTTGGTAAGTGGATTGGAGTCTGCTTGTATTTTAATAGTCTTATCACATTGCCACAAATACTTGGTTCTGTAGCTGTTGTTCAGTTCTGCTTTTCCACTAAGATTGATGAGGCTGTTTGCCTGCAAGAATTGAGTTCTGTGACATAGTTGTTTGCATTGCTCTGTATATGCTTCAGTCAGCCAAGCACTCAGGCATTCTGCTAGCTTTCAGCACTTCGAGTGTTTCCCTGCGAGTAACAAATTCTTCTGATGTGCTTGAAGATAGGCAGTTGTGGAATTGCAACTTTTTTCCTGCATCTATGTGCAAGAAATGAGTTCTCAAATTGAGTAGAGTATGCCTGGGGTCCTAGCTGATAAAGAATTTGTTTAGTTAGCTATGGCTCAAAAGTGCATTTTGGATTTTTGCTTTTAGGAGTGGAAAAAAAAAACCCAAGACTTTCCTCCTCCTATATGTTAAAAGGAAGTGTTCATAGTAGTCTGACACTTTACTCCTTGGAAGGAGTACAACCTACTAAGGAACACCCTACTATTAGGGTTCTGTTAAAAAGGAAAAACAGCCCAAATGGCAGAAGTAAGAAAAATTAATGTCCTTCCCATGTAGATTTTTCATGACAAATTCATAATTTCATATTAGAGAAATCAGTTATGTTACTTTTGTTACTTTTTTTGTGAGCTTCAAACAGCTGAGCAGAAAGATAATTATCTATTAATCCTATAATTTTTCCATAAGGTGTGGCTTCTTTCCTGGATGTTTGCTTTCATTCCCTGCACACACAGCTTTTCTCATGGTGCCTAAATGCACTGCATTGCCAGCTTTGCATGTTTTGATTTATAAAGGAATTGATTAGGGGGCATCTAGGAACAAAGATATGGATTTTATATGGAAATCAAATTTATAAAGGTAAATTTAAGCTTCCTTCTTTGCTAGCATGTAAAAAAATAAATACTATACGGTGAAATTTCTTTTCTAACCACTTTTCTTGCTTCACCAAAAAAGTAGTTACCAGGGAAAATGGTTTTGTAGAGGTCTAGGAATTTAGCTAGACACCTTCCTGGCATGCCAGTCTGCCCATTTCATTTCCCAGAATATACCTGACTTACATGGTGTGCTCTGTCAGTGCTTCATCTGTGCCTTCATCTCTTGATGGTGACAGTCCAGCACCTTCTACATGGCACATTTCAAAGATAAGAATTGGCGCTAGCGTAATCATGCCCAGAGGGAACTTCTGATGCAAGGTTGCTTAAGATCAGTTTTCTATTCAGTCTACATTTACGTTATGGTAGTATACTGCGTCTCTAGTAAGCCATTTCTATTCCTGAAAAGCCCTTTCAAATCTCTCTGGAGTTGTCAGTTTAAAATTCATTATTTGTCTCCATATTCTAAGAACAAATATTATGGGAGAACATAAGAACAAATATAACTGCAGTGTTTATGCAAAGGTGCGTTTGGATACTATATGATATCATAACAGAGTGTTAGTGGGAATAAGTGAAAGAGAACATACTGCGTTCATGTCTACTAGTGTCACCAAGCTCTTGCAGTTAATGATTTCCATGTAACCACATGTGTTAATGGAGCCACAGCAGTTACAAAGTGCAGTAGATGGGGAGTGTTTTGTACTGGGTAACATGTGAGGTGAGGTCAGCAGTTGCACGTTTCCTTTCAGAGCCTTGACTGAAGAGAAACCTGTGCACTGGAAACAGAAGGATGTCTCAGTGTAAAGATGCTAACGTGTTCCTCCATGCTCTGGTGGCCTGGGGATAGCGTGTGCTTAAGCACCTAATGCAGTATCTGAAGACAAGCACACCAGAAGATGGCAAAAGAAGATTCTTTTAAGTGGTGAATGAGCTAAGGCCTCTGTGGAGTGACCCAAACCAGAGAGGTTATAAATTACAGATTGGGTACAAGGTGCTCTTTCTGGGAAAGAGTTCAATAAATATGTGGTCTTATGAGATATATCCAAAAGGCAGAACCTTAATCTTCAGAAGTTTCTGTACAAGCCAGAAGTAAAGACCCTCTATAACAGAGGGTTTTGTGGCAGTGGAAGGAAGGAAGGGCTCTTCTAAAGACACCCTTTCCACCCCACTCTGTCCTGTCTCTCTCTTGTACAATCGCTACCCCATCTCAAAATGCAGGGTTGCTCTCCATTGCTGTTAGCTAAACCTGGTGGGTGAGCTTCACCTCCTGTGCTGCCTCCTTTTGGTTTCTTTACACTACGGATGAATTTGGCACTCTGAGTCACTGAGTAGTAAATTGTATATTAACTGTGCAAGCAAAAAAGTATTTAAAATTACCTAATGTACACTGCAGTCAGCTGACAAATGTGGCTAGCTCATGCAGATTGTGGGAATTCACGCGGCTGGCTCAGTGAAGGACTTGGCCAGGATTCCCTACAAAATAAGTGAGAAAACCTGCAGCATCACACAGTTCTTCATAAACTTCACTGCAGACAGTTAATGTTGTGCACACAATTGTGTGTCACCAAGGGACACTGTCAACTTTGAAATTACATTTCTGTCTGGAAAATGGTTTACAATTTTACTTTTATCTGGGTTTACTCCAACTTAAAGAAGTTAACAAATGTTCAGTCATTTATGTTTTATTAGTGCACTGGACAGACTTTTATGTAATAATGTAGCTTTTCTCAGAAAACAAAAAATGTATTTCCAATATAACTAAAAAAATATGTATGTTAAGGACTTTCCAATTAAAAGATTTCTAGTCAAGAAAAGTTAAAGCATTCTTTATCAAGTCCAAAAACACAAGCTGGCAGTGGCCTTTAATGGAAGAGTACTCACACTGATTTTTAATGTTTGCTTTCAAATCTATGTGTCCAAAAATGCAGAATGCCTGTAGTGTAATGCAAAATATGTGTGTGAATTTTCTACAGTGCTGAAAGATGCTTGCACATCAGTAGGAAACAGCAGTGCTGCTCCATTTTTTTCCCTATTTCTTGTAGATTCTTGTGACTACAAATGGTAGAGTTGTGACTAACATTTATGTTTTGTCTGATGAATGTTACAGTTGCAGTTCTCTTTTAATTAATATGCATTTCTCAGTTTGGTCCATGTACACTGCATAGGAAGTTTCCTGGATTGTTAATTTCTGACTCTGTTTTTTTTTCAGATTCTGCTACAGGTTCTCATTTTTTTAAGTTCTGTACTGAGAAAGTACACAATCAAATGCAATATGTATTTGTTTGAAAGATATTTTTGATTGCTTAGGAAAAATACTAAAATGTTGTTTATAAGTAATACCAGTGCTTTCATTTTGGTAAAGGTATTTATTATATTGAAAAGTCAGGGAGATTTGCCCAGTGAAGTCCAAACTCACTTGGTTCGGACTCCTCTGGGTAAGAGTTGTGGCAGGAGCAGTGGTTGTGATCTTGTGCTTTGTACAAGGGAGAGTAGGGAAAGCTAATCCTAGTTTGGATTTGCCGCTAGTGAAGGCTGGCCAGTGGGCAGTAAGCATTCGGCACCTGTGTCTCCAGATGCACCCTGTCTGTGACTCGCTCGTGGTACTTTCTTGGGGCACCCGGTATCCCCAGGGCACCAAGGAGAAGCTGCCTTCCATGGCTTTTGTGACTTCAGTGGTGATGTGCGGTTTTTTGTTAAGAGTGACAATGCTGCTGCATAGTTTTAAGACCTTCCATACAGAACAACTTCGCCCTCAGTTGTGCCCAGTTTGTTCTGAAGCGTCTCTCAGATGGAGAGCTGGGCTCATTCCACCCTCACACTCTCCTTCCCTTCCTGTAGTGTGTCTGCTCTAGTTGAGAGCAAAGATGCTCATCAAGGCATTTTTTTGTAAGGAGAAGATCTGTCTTCTAGAGGTAGCACCAACAACCATTACTGCATTAAACGTCTGCCGAGTAGACTTCCAGTCATTGCTGACTTGTGCTGATTCACACCAACAGAGTGACAATTTGACATTTTTGCTAGTTTCCAGCCCTTGGAACTGCTCAGACCCATTAATATGACAGCAGCACAGTCTGATTTAAACACTGCAGTGAGGAATTAAAAAGGCAGAAAGGAAAATCCTTTTTTACAGTCCCTCAACAGCCCCATGTTAAATCATATTTAGGAGTGTGAGACAGTGTTTCTATTTTCTTTGTGCAGATATGCCTTATTATTTAACTGAAAATACCTTTGTGCACATCTGTCCAAAGGAAGAAGGATTTTCACCATCAGTTACTGTAAAGGTGTTAAGTATTCAGCAGTCCTTTAGTTAGTGCTCATTGGCCTAACGCTTCATAAATGCTGCCTGAGCATAGAAGAAAATGAGCCAGATTTCTCTCTGCTGTCAACAGGGTTGCTGTAGGAAGGGTAGCGTCCCAGGCTTTAAAGAAGGCACTGCTTTTCCTCATGTGTTTCCCAATGGTTGCCTGCTGTGGAACAAGCTGTGGTGGACCCCAGGTTAAATTATATAGCTGAACCTATGGGCTTATGGGTAACTTGTGCTTAGCATTTCGTGCAGCTTCTCAACGGGGAGTGAGGGAGGTGCTTACAGAGGGAGCTGGGGTGCTTTTGTCTGAAAGTATTTTGCTCGGGGCCTGAGTTGAGGCTGCAGGAGTGCCTTGGTCGTGGAGCAGCATGTGTCCTTACACATTGTGCTTATATCACATCACATCATGCTGGCGAATTTAGAGTCATTAAAGGATTTGAGGAGCTGCTGTTGTGCATCTCTTCCTTCACATATAAACCTTGAGCAGAAAGGTTAATAAGGAAATGGCTGTGAGTAGCCTTATTCCTATGCTGCATTTGTAAAATGCTGTGGAATTAAAATGTTCTTTTTAGGACTACAAACCAGCAGCATTTTCAGTTCTTGGCGTCTACGTAGAGTCTCAGAATTTTTTGTAGAGGAAAGAGCACACTACATTTTCTCTTCTGGCTAGCAACTCTCTTTCTCAGCCAGACTTGGCCAATGCTTCACATACGCCATTTCTGAGTAAGCGTTGGCTGGTTCACTCTCCTGCTCATTGATGGTATGAGGTTGGGCTCTGAAAGCATCATATCTCCCACAGCAATGTCTCCCTCTGCAAAACAGGATTAAGTGCTGTTATCCAGGTTGGGAGTGCCAAGATAGAGCTCAGCGCAGTCATCCTGGGCCAAGTGAGGGCCCATGGGGTTTGGCAAAGCCATGCGTAGGAACGGTACTGAAAAATCCAGTGGTGTTCTGCAATTGGTTAGTGCTGGTATGTTTGGCATAAATTCAGAGTTGGTTGGGATTTAATGTATTTGTATTTGTAATGAAGAGGAGATACGTATATTCATCACAGTCACTTTCTTCTGCACAGTTCTTGGCATGGTCACCCCTCACATATAGGCCTGCCAAGCTCTCTGTCATTAGTACTGTTCTTTAACGGAGAAAGTAGCATTTTGAACTTCTTTGCAAGGCACACAGCTGCTGTTAAGGCTCTTCATGTCTGTACTGTCTGTCAAAATCCGACCTTGATGTTGCTATTGGCAGAAAACATCCCTACCAGTTATGCTCTTATGTGAATTCAAATTCAATCATTAGCTGGCTGGTAGATATTTTTTTTTTTTTTATTACATCTTCTGAAAGCCAGGTTAAAAATTAGGAAAGATGCCATTGGATTTTTTTAATGGGAATTCACCATTGGTTCATTCTGTGTTCTTTCTTTATTCCTCTTTTCTAGCTACTGATGCTATTTATACCTGTTTTGCTTAATAGAGGAGGATCACAGAGATGTTTTTCTCCCTTGTCCTATGACTTGCTGGGATTTTACAATAAGACAACAGCCCTGTACTTCAGAGGGGGAGAATAAGAGCCTCTGCTCTTCAGATTGATGAAATGTCAGTATATTTAGGCATCAAGAGAGGGCAGTGGCTCTTTTGTTTTCTTAGAAAATAGTAAGCACTGGCATATCAAAGATAGCAAGAAAAGAGAATCTTCCCCCATTCCAGTTGAGGGGGCCCCCCAGTGGATTTTACATAGGCTTGAGTCAGGGGCTGGGGTGGTAATCTCAATCTCACAAGTCTGAAAGAGAAATTTTAGGAGGATGGAAAGACAGATGAGCATTTGAACTTGGAATTTGTTTATGGAAGTTTCACTGAGTCAATATAGCGGTTGGAAAGCAATACCTGCTTTTATAATACAGAAGTGTAGCAATTTCTATATTCTTCTTATTATTCAGAAGAAATGCATAATGCTTAAATAAGACAAAAAATGATCCCCTAAATAGATAAAGGACTAAGTGTTTATCTAAAATTACAATAACATTCATCATCCTTTTTTCCCCTCCTAATCTATTTTACTAGACTATTTTGAGGATTGTGGTCCTTGGCATATGGGATTACATTGAAAACAAAATAGAGGTAAGCACTCTTACTCTTTGTACTGTTTTTCAGGCAGGCACAGTAAGACTATTAAGAACTGCTTTGGGTGGCTTTGATATAGACCTGATGTAATACAATATCCTTTAATTTGGATAAATATGCATGTTCTTCTCATTATGTGCATGTATACATAGCTGTATGATGCAGTCCCTTTTTCTGTGAGACACTCAGAAGAGTGCAATATTTGGAAATACTTTATTAAGGGTGGGATTGTGGGGGTTTTGCTCTGTGTGTCTATTTTTTTGTTAGAGTTGTGCTAGTCTAACTTGATATTGCTACTCTCAGATAACAAGCAATACGAGTAAAAGTTGTCATGTGACTTGTGTGATCCCATGAAAAATTGTGTGTAGTTTGCTGATAGAAAATACTCTTTTGACAAAACCCCCAATTTTATTGTGAAATTACTTTTTAATTAAAGTGAATTATGAGAAACACTGTAATTTGTACCTCAAATTAAAAATTAGGTAGAATGTGCATACTGTTGCAGAGGCAGATAAGGAAATGCATGTGTTATAAGTAACACATAATCCCAATCTGGGCAGAAATCTGGAAATCAGGAAAATTAAAAGCTCTTTCTTGATACTGTCTGATAAACTAATACTACACAGAATGCACGAGAAGAAAATCTGGGTTTTCTTGGAGCTTAAGTGGGTCTAGAGGCTTGCACATTTTTGTCATAAAGTTGTAAACCTTTTAACTTGTTTTGAGAAAAAGAACTGAAGTGAGACTTAAATTATTGAGCCAGAAATTCTGCTAAATGCAGCAGTTTCTGATAATTTGTTTTGGTAATTTGGAATGGAGTGATATCATTCACTGCCCATCAAATGGTGGCAGTAAGAATTTTTTCTTTTCGATACACTGAATTGTTATGCACAATTCTGAATGTGTGGTGCTTATAAAATCTATGTCCTGCCTCCCTATGCAAACCATTAATCAATGGTCTTTGGCAGCTGGGAAGGGTCTCATTAGGAATGAGAACGTGATATTCCATTCTACCCTGCTAGGCGAGTGTAGGACAGACACAACACTATTGCCAGTTTGCTCTGAAATATATTTACTCACGCATTTCTGTCTAATACTTTGCACGGTTGCCTTTTCTGATCTAATCCCAATGCAACTAATGTCATACAAATCATTCTGAATATTCCCAGTTGTCAAAATCCTTGAAAACCTAGCTGCCCAATAAAGGTGAGAGCAGGGAGTCTTTCTGTCTTGATGCACAGATGTTCCCACACACGTTGTGTAGTCAGGTTGTGGCCAAGAGCCATCAAGTCTCTTTGCTCCATCTTTTTCTACTTGCCTTGTTGATCTCTTCATTTAGACAGGAAGATCTATGGGCATGGACTGTATGCTTTTTTGGGATGACATTATGCCAAGTAACAGATAATAAATACCGATGATAATAAAACTCTTTAGCTGTAATAGCATTTAGGCTATCACTTCTACTTGGGGATTTTGGCCAGTATTTCCAAATACCTTTCTCTCTCCCTGCCCTTCCACCACAGTTTATCTCTCCTCACCTCATAAAGCGCACTAAGGAATTCTGTTGTGCTACCTAAAAAGGATGCAGCCTTTCTGGGGCTTGGCTGCCCCTCATATCCCTTTCAATTTGCATTTCTTTTGAGCAAAGTGGGAGCCCTTCAAGATCCCAAGCAGGAATGGCAGGGTTACGATCTTTAGGAAGGGTTTGAAAAAACTGATTTCTCTCTAGGTGTTTGATGGTGCTGTCATAATCTTGTCCTTGGCACCAATGGTGGCCTCAACAGTGGCTAATGGCCCCAGCAGCCCATGGGATGCTATCAGCCTTATTATCACACTACGAATATGGAGAGTGAAGAGGATCATTGATGGTGAGTGGTGATTCAGTTTGTGACTTCAAGAATTACCTGGTAGGCTGGGGAAAAAAGAGATTTTAAAAATATTAAAAGATTATTTGCCACCCCTGTTTCTGTTGTTTTCCTTCCTCTTACAAAGCACTGAACAGAAGAGTGTTATGACTCCCATGGACGAGAGTAGGTCTTAAGTTCATGGCTGTATCTCCTGTTCCCTGTAAGCCTTTGTAATTGATTGGTTTGTTTTTCTGTTGGGCACCTTCACATCCCCTGTCCTGTAAAGTAAGTGCCCTAACCTGCTTCCTGTCTTTTGTCACCAGATGTCATTCCTGATTCTGCAAAATATTTGCTTCCAATCTGCTTTGCTGCACCTTCCCCATTTCCATACAGCTAACTCTGTCTTGGGGCTTTCTTTTCCAAGTTCTTGTCTGTAATACAATTTTTATGTCAGATTCCAGGAGCATTTTCTTACCATGGGGGTTCCATGCTGAAGGTGCTCTCTGCAATGCTGGTGTGCTGTACAGCATAATAATGAAGCATGTATCGGTATTGTTTTGCACAGACCTCTGTGGGGAAGCACCAGGGAGATAAGAAAGCCCCAGCAAGTCAAGGTTGCAGAGAGCAGAACCCGTGACTGCGCCTGGAAGCAAGGACTTTAGTGTAGGCTACTTTGTGTTCAGTGGTTTAAGGCATTTTAGGTTACAGGGAAAAGAGGTGGAAAAGGAATAAATGAAGGGTCACTTTGCTCTTGTCTGAAAGATCAGAGTCAAGTTGTTATTTTGGGTTTAGATGTCCAGGAAACTCTGTATTCTGAGTTGAAAAAAGTCTGTAGCCCTCTGACTGAAGTGTATAAGAACAGTTCAGGATTTTTGTGTAGCTTCAGAAAACATCAAGAATTGCAAGATGCATTGAACAGCTTTGCTGATCAGTCTGAGTTTGCCATAGGTATGACAGGAGCAAAATTTCCAGAGGTGTTCAGAACACCTATTGAAAACTGGGCTGTAGCTTGAAAAGCAATAGAAGATAAATACCTTTTTGGTTTTTTTAAAAATATCCTTCTTAGTCTGCTATTCCCATTAAGGACTTATTTCTTACCACAAAGTCTAGGAATTAAATGCTTAGGGCTCTGGAATAGTTCTTTTCCTAAGGGAGCCGTGCTGTTCAGGTTTAGAGGGCATGGGCCTAACTTTAAGTAGAAAATCCTCCTACCCAGCAATTCAGGAAATCTGTGGTAGACACTGGAAAAGCTCTGTATTAGTGCAGCAGCAGCTAGGGAGAGCATGCAGGATGCATTTCAGCTCAGCCAGGCAAATGCAGATCTGACCAAACAAGATCTAGACCCTGCCGATGACCTGCATTTTGCATCGTAGAAATCCTTCCCCAGAAGAAATACTCTAGTGCTATTTCTATAAGAAATACTCTAGTTCTCTAGATGCAAGTGAAAGGGGTGACGTTCTTTGGCCTGTAAAGGTTTTCCCTCTGATTAAAAAAAAAAATAAAATTCACAGCTGGGTTGCTCTAAGTGCTTATTTGTGTTTTCCAGCCTATGTCCTTCCAGTGAAAGTGGAGATGGAGATGATGATTCAGCAATATGAGAAGGCAAAGGTTATTCAAGATGAGCAGCTGGAAAGACTAACCCAGATCTGCCAAGAACAAGGGGTAAAGTTCAGTTATGTCTTTATTTACGCGTAGCTTGTCATGGCAAATCAAACGATTCATGTACTTTGCTGCAAGCTAAGGTTTGAGTGGTGTCACTAGGATTTCTGTTGTAGGGTGACAGGTCTCAATGTTAAGGAAGTATTAGCTGCAGCCAGGATATTGTCAACATGCTATTTGTCAAACAGCAGTTGTCTCCCTCTGCTGCTGTGCTTGTGTTTTTTAAGGTGAGGAAAACAAATGTGAGGAACAGAAAAAGAATGCTTCCAGTATGTAATTTATTGAATGAGTACAGATAGCTTGACATAACACTAAGAGCATGCAAAAGTCGTTGCTGTTGTTGGAGACTGCAGCTGTGTTAAGGCCGTATCCTTAGGAAAAATATACGCAGTTGAAAGCTAATGAATCTCCCTGCTTTAAATGCAGAAGGCAGCTTTCCTGTAGGTCAGTCAGAGACTCTTTTTTGCAGACTCAAAATGTTGCAATAGAATCTTCTAGTTGCTGGAAGCAAGTCAAGATTTAAGACTCTTCCCAGGCCGCCAAATGTTTAGTGACTCAGTCTTGAGGTAAGGGAAGGTGAAGCTTAAAATATCTCAAATGAATATATTTACATGAAAAAGGTGTAAAACCACAGTTTAGGCAATGAGCCAGGAGTTTTTGCAGTTTGTCTCATGCAAATGAGTTCTTGAATAACCTGCTTTGAAGTAGAAGCCAGGGATGGATGTTGAGGCCCAGGCTAAGTGAGGCATTCAGGTGGCCATCAAACCACAACAGAATGATCCCCCAAGCGACTTACTTCTTGTTTCAGTTGTAAGGGTAACTATGAGGTGTCCAAATAAATCCTGGAGATTTCTAGCTTCAGTTCCCACTCCCCACTTGTGGTAGGTGCTTTTCAAATACAAAATGAAGAGACCTGTAAGTCTGAATGGCTCAATCAGTCAAAAAGTTGAAGGGCCTGAGCAGATGGGAGGAGAGGCAACTTGTCCCAGAACAGACCAACTGCTCAAAAGGTGCATAATCTGAAGCAGGGATTTAGGTGCCCGTCTTTTACCGAAGAACCTAAAATACTTGTGAAACCATCAGTATTTAGGTCCCCAAATGGCTTTTTAGATTTAGTTCCAGGTCTCAGCCTAGGATTCTGCAATGAACTCTTGGTGGTGCTGGGTTGCCTTGTCTGTGTGGTGAATTTGGAAGACCTGTTGAGAGTGTCATTTCATAAAACTGTTTTTGAGAGTCTCTCATGTTAACCGTAACAAATTTCTAAACCTTAGGCTTGAGTTTTGCCAAAAATTAGTTACTTCCAACTATGTAAGTATATTCAGTGGCAAAACTGCAGTCCTCTTCATGACAGCTTTGCACAATGATATTAAGTGATTCATGGTTCTGCCATGTTGTGAAATGAACAGGGAAATGGTATATACCCTTGGTATATATTACAGGGGAGAGATTATCCTTTGACCAAATGCACTAGGCAAAACAATGATTTCTTGAGTCCTGTTGCAGTATTTTATCTGTCAGACCATGCTATTAGGCTAAAGTTCTCGACAGTCATAGATTTGAAAACATTCATTTTTAGGAAATGTATAATGCAGCCACATAACACTCTCAATCTCTAAACAATTTTTGCTGTTGTTATTTCATAGCCTTGGAGTAAAGATGGGCTTATTATCCCAAGTGGGGTTCAGGAGCAGCTTTTGCCACTCTCCATTCTGATCCATGTTCTCCTTATCTGCATGCCTGGCTTGCAAAATGTCTGAGCATAGTACCCCTAATCTGAGCTCTGATGGTTACAGCATAGCTTTACATCAAGCACAAGAAAATACTGCATTGGTAAATGAGTAAATCTGCGAAAACAGAGCAGGTTCTCTCCTCGCTTTCAACTGTCATCAGCTATGGAAAAATATAGACTATAGAAAAATGACAATATACTAATTCCTCTTATTTTACTGTCCTGACTTCCTGCCAAACAAATGTCTCAGCTGTATAATATGAGGTAAATGTACTAATTTGCTACAGTTAGCAGCATAAGACATTAACATGAGTACTGCATCCTTTGTTTGTAAATTATTAGCTTCATAATTCAGTCAAGAACAAGTTGTCAGCCTTATAATATTCACATTAACATTGTGTACAGTATCTGGTGGGAAAAATGTCTCCTAATGGTATTTAATGTCTAAAATTCTGCCAGGTTTTTGCTTTTTCATTTGATCATCTTTCCTGACCTTTTTAAAGGATTGCTCGTTCATGGAGTTTAAGTGTGCATGTCTGTGTTTTTGAGTGAAGGTTTGCCTACAGTAGTCTGGCTGTTCTCAAATCTGGAGTGCCGGCAGGGAGGGATTCCAGTTTGCCTTGTCTGTGTGGTGCCACCTCTGGCACGGGCAGATGGGATAGCTGGGAACTGCCCACAGGGGTTGACCTCTTGCCTCAGATATATGCTGGGGCACACCAGTGCCAGCCCAAGTAGGAAGAACAGGCAAACCACCATGGTTACCTACATCCCAGCAGTGGATGTAGATGCTGATTCATCCCGAGGCTGCATCTTTGTGACCACACTGATGATTTGCATTTATTTGCTAATTATAGACACGGCTGAAAACATTCCTGTTAGAAAGATTTCCCAGCATTTCATTTTCTGAGCTCCTGCATTCAGTTTCTTACTGCTTTGCCACTGTCGGGCAATTGGGATTGAAAGTCTCAAGGTTTGTCATCTTCTGCAAATGAAATTAGTTTGCAAGTTTCAGGCTAAATATTCATTATTTCTGAAGAGGAATTGGGAAAAAAATTAGCCTGTTTTGTTCGGTATTTAAAACAAAAATAATTGGTGGCCAGTTCCCTGAGAAGTCCCGTGCCCTCCTGTTTTGAAGCTGGTACTTAACACTTGACAGGCAAAAATGGAGTTCCTGCTTTAAAAAAATAAAAGCAGGAAAGATGCAACCTCCCTGCATCTTACTTTTTGAATTCCGTTTCTTTTCTCGGTTGTATATTTTTTTGGCCAGTGATAGGGTATCACAACTATAAAGTAAATTTCCATTCCTGAATGACATTGGAGACGTACTTTTGCAAACATGAAAACTCTTTCCAGATGTTGATTTTTGGCTAGCCATACATCTGAAAAACAGAATATATTTTATAAATTATAGTTGCATGGACCACCGCTTTGTTCTCTGTAGTACCCCACTGAAACTGTTTGAATAGTTTGCTGTTTTATTTATTCTCCCTTGGCCAAGAAAGAAGTCATTAAAAGGGAGTGGAGCGTGAGGGCAGTCAAAGCAGAAAACACTGAAAGGACTGAGGTGGCTGTACAGGACTTCATGAAACATGAGAAAGATTAACAATCGCAGTAACAGGGATTTCTAAAAATGGGTAAAGGTAAAAGATAAAAAGATCTCATTGCAATTACTATAAAAAAATGTGAACAGAGTATATTGCTGATGGTGATGTTTTATCAGAATAACTTAACTTAAATTGCAAAACAAAGTTCCAAAGTTTCATTAACAATGCAAATTCCAGTCAGGGAAGATTGCTTTTTTCCTTTGGTATCACCCGTAAAGGAATTTCCATTTCTGATAACAGATCTACTTACGTGATCTTTTCTGCTTAACTTTCATAAGACTCATTCAGCTGAGTATGGTGCAGCCAAGACTATGTATTCAGCCTTATCACAAGAGCTCCTCTTCTGTCAGCTCCTATAGAATTGGGTTTTTCATCATTCTCAAAGCTGCAACAACTATGGAAGCTATAATTTTTTTTTTATCTTGGAATATAATTTGTACAACAGCTGCTAGTTTAATGACAGGGCTATTTAGCTGGTAAAATTACCTATTGGAGAAATAACTTATGTTATCCTTTTGCAATAATTTTAATTTATTTCTAACTACCAGTCATTTTCTTGGTGAATGGAAGGCAGCCAAGGTCATCCTGTGTTTCATTCTGCCCATAAATCATTAGTTTGCAACTGTCTCCTGGTTTTTATTGTTACCAACAATGGCTAAACTAATGGAAATAAACATTGGATTGTATCCCAGTGGCAGATGAGTTTTAGGGCAGGGCATTCTGTACAGACAGCACTAATAGAATCGAGCAAAGTTATTGCTCCCGCATTAGACACGAGTAAGCTTCTGGCTAAAATGTTCATTGATCTCTCTGAAACTCTGTCAATCATACTCTGTTGCTAGACCATTAAAGGGAAGTACTATATGATTCACTGCTAAGTCCCTTTTTGAGTCTTACATGCATGTTGTAAAATGTCAGATAGGATGGGTGGCACGTTTTATAAAACCAGGCATGTAAACTGAGATGTTGTCTAGATCTCTGGGTAGGTCCCCGTCATTTTAGCTGCTTGTAATTAATCACAAAATGCATTCTTTGAGGAAGTGCACAGGTGTGCCCCATAGTTCTTTCTGGTTTGTTTCCTGCCAAAATATTGCTAAGTTTGTGCTACAAGTTTTGAAAACACTAAATAAGTTTGAATTTACCATCAATGGACTTTCTCTTCTTGCCTGACAACCTAGTTACTCGTTCTTATNTCTTGCCTGACAACCTAGTTACTCATTCTTATATGAGATGGTCTGTATCTCCCTTTTTCTTGGCAAGAAGTGTATCTTCACATTAACCACATCTATTACACCTTTATCGCTGTCTTCAGCTCCCTCACGGGAGGGTGTAGGCAGGCTTTTCTCAGAGGTGCACAGTGACAGTACACAAGCTTGGAATGTGCAAAATTCCTTTTAAGAGTAAGAACAAATGTTTTCACTAGGACAGTGGTCAGGCAGTGGAGCAGATTGCCAGGGAGGGTGTGGTATGTGCAACCTTAGAGATATTCAAAACTTGACAGGACAGGCTTTCAGCAACCTGAGCTAAATGGGCTTGCTTTTAAGCCAGCTGTTGTACTAGATGACCTTCAGAGGTCCATTTCAGCCTAGATTATGCTGTGATTCTATGAAGTTTTCAAATATATTTTTTCCATTGCATAGTGTGTTAGGAACTTATTGATAAAGGAACCCACCAGAAGCTACCACAGTATATGTAATTAAAGATAATGAATATCATAGATGTCCTGGTAAATAATAACAGTAGCAGTCTCGAGTGGACCAGTGCTCAGTTTGTAATTATCTTGAGTCAGGAGATGGTTTACCTTAGTCTCCTTGGTCGCAACTAGTTATCTTCCACACAACAGCACTATTTGCCCACTGGCTCTCTATGGGATTCACAAGGTTCTTAGCACAGAGCTGATACCTGTGAGTAAGTCTTAATTTAAACAAGTCAAAGCATGTGTATAAGTTTCTATGCTTTTTTTTTCTTTTTTTCCTCATGATATGCATAATGTGCATCCTTCCGTACAGGCTGAAGGAAGGATGGTCTACCTGAAAATAGGAAACATGGTTTTCTCAGTACAACTTTCCTGCAGCGCTCTGTAATAGGGAGGCCGAGGTCTATGTTCAGATAGCTACATCAGCTTCTACTGCAAATAGAAATTTCATGTGTTTAACTTGGCCCAGAATTTTTACTTAAAAAGACTGTTATATTTTATACCTTTTAATGATTTATTTAACCTGCCCTGGACTGCATGACATGCAGTCAGAGCAATCTCATTAGCTCTTTTACACATTAGAACTGCCCGAGGTCAGTGTTCAATATAATGTTCAATACATATAAGCACCTACAATGTAATTTGCTCATGCAGTCTCTCATCGAATTATGCCCGTAAGGAACACCTACTTCTCTTAGACTTAACCTTTGTTTTTAGTGGTTGCTTTTAGTGCTAAAACTGTATTCCAGCTTCTACAATATCCTGAGATCATTTTTAAGTAATAATTGGAAACAATTAATATTGAACTGATCTCCTGAGTAGATGCATGCCTTTTGTGAGCAAGAATCTCTGTTTCTTGTTTAACTTTTCTTAGATATTTTATTGAATGTCCTTTCATTTTCTTAAATCAATCCTTTTGATAAATGGTGATTTTTTTCCATCCCACCCAGTCCCTTTTTGAACATGCTAGAGACTTAGAGAGTTCGGTTTTGCATTTGGAAGCGGTATATTGGTTTGGGGTTTGGCTCTGTCTTATGCTCTGTGTCTGTAACAGACTTACGGTTCTGCATCTCTGTGGAACGTGTTGTATGGATCACTTTGCATCAGTAACAGGGAATGGGGGAGTGAGACAAATGCCATTATTACCGTGAATACCCTCTGTCAATAAAAAATGACAGTTTTTAAAACACATAAGAGTATTTAATTCTAGCTTTCCACTGTTTCAATGACTACATAGGCTTTGGGGCAAACGTGAATGGGATCTGGAAGCTGACCATCTGAGGTAATGGAAAAGTGAAGGGAGAGCCTGTGTTAACCAGCTGCAGCTGTGTGGTTTTGTAGGCAGCATCAGTTTCTGCTGTTATCTTTCTGAACATCTCTGTGTGCTGTTGTTCACCTTGCACATGATGTTGAAGTCCAGAGCACTGTGCTGCTTTACTGTGCCTAGGAATTCAGTCCTCGTATCTGCTTTCGACAGTCTCGTGTTCAGTTCTGGATTTTAGACCAGCTGAACTAGCTCAAGGTTAAGAGCCGAAAGTAAGACAAGCATGTGGGTTGTGTTTGCAGCTAGCAATAAAAGAGGGTTCACATATCACTTAAAAAGTTGCAAGTCCTGCATACACTTCTCATCCTCAGACAGTGGATGAGGGAAGTGCCGCATGAGCCGAGACATCAGGTCTAGGTTTCAGTTTTTGCTAGAATGTGACATTTGTGCAGTCTTCCTAAGCAGGTGCTTCCTCTGCTGCTGTCGGCACAAGCGTGTATTTCTGTCTTTCAAACATAAGATGGCAGCAAAGCCCCTTCTGGTTTTGACATTACCAGCGGTACTAGCTGTTACCTGAATAACTGTGGCAGTCAGTTTCTCTGCGGACTCTGGTTTCTCATGCTGTCTGTGTGGTTGGGATTCAACCAAGATAGTAATTTTTCCCATATAGACAGGAAACAAAGAATTGTTGTTCAGCGTGGTGATCCCAGCCATGGTTGCAGACTGCTACTTGATCCGGCATGCCAGGCTGAGTAGTTCATAGCTTGTTGGCAGAGGTGTATTAAACAATAAAATTTATGAACTCATCTAAAACTGGATGGTGAATGGGCATGGAAATTTTAAAGACTGACAATAGCCTGTGGATATTTGGAAACGCTTGCTTTATCAATTGGAACATGTAAGTGGGCATCAGAAAGTCTGGTCTCTTCCCCCATTTTTGCGGTAGGTTCAGTGTAGCAGGAAAGATCACTTAATGTGCTTCCTTTTTCACATCTGTAAAATGCACTGATTCCCTTCAAGCTTTTGATTGTTACAAGGTTCAGCCAGTCTTTGTAAATGGTTAAGCTGGTTAAATTGGGTGTGATGCAGAAATACAATTGTTGAACTGACTTTTAGGTAGTTTTAGCTATTTGTGTTATAAAATACCTGCCAATTTTTTTCTCTTCTATGAAAAAAAGAAATCATGTCCTGCCTCTAGGCCAGAATTAAGCATTTTAGTGGCAATATTTCTTTTTCTGACACACAGGAATGTTTTTGAAGGATGAAATGTGAAATGTAGAAAAACAGTAACAATGCCTAATTTCTATTGCCTTTTAGTTTGAGCTAGGCAAGTAGATATGATTAGGCAATAATTTAAAAAAAAAAATTCCAAATTTATTTTTTGCCTATCCTGTTTGGCTGCATTTCTTCGTTTAAACCAAGAGACTGTGTGAAAGGGTATCTTTCTCCCTATAAAGGTTAAATGGTAAAGTATTTTGGCATTTCTTTTTTGTTCGAGTCAAGGATAAAACCTGAAATTCTCTGTGTTGTAAAGTTGAACTCCAGACAGTCCTTCCACAGCTGAATGACACAGTCATACTGGCACCTCTGGTATGGCACAGGTGCCTTAAGCCTCTGCAAGCTTAGGGCTGGCTGGGGAAAGACTTAGCACTCTCAGTTTGCTAATCTTCCTAGCTGATATGTTAACACAAAAAACACAGTCTGGGAGCTGCCGTGGAGGTTTCATTGCAGGAATCAAGGAGCAGGGCTGTATTTTGACATTTGCTGATACTACCTGACTTCTCTGACTGCCACTGTCAGAGGACCTTTGGTTAAGAGCAGCGAGCGTTTCGAACAGTGAGCATTTCTTGCAGCCAGCTGTCTGCAGCTGCCAGACCTCTGTCCACTGATTTCCAGAGAGAGGAGAAGCTGTGTGCTTTGTTAGATCCCTATATTAAGTGGTTTGAATGTGATCTGGAAAGCTTAAACTGCCCCTTTGCTCTCTAGATTTGAGTCTTGCAGTGGGCCTTCCAGTTAGTGTAGTTCCTTCCCTTATACTCTGGAAAGCAGATAGTCTCCAGATGTGGCAATCTGGAATGCCTTTTTCTTTCCTTTCTTTTTCTTTCTAAAATCTGCAGAAACTCTGTCTTGTTTCCCCTCCAGTCCCTTACACAGCTTGGAGGAACTGCTGATGCTCTGCAGCCTGCCTGGGGTTTGCACCGCATCTGATGTGGACCGTGGTGGAACAAACTAGGTCCGCTGATGGGTTCCAAAATCTGACAGCAAAGTAATTTGAGTCAGCATCTGAGAGGCAAGAGCCAGAACCAGATTCATTTAGCCTACATGCTACTACACACCAATTTTCAAGCAGTGAGGTGCTAATTCCATCTCTGTTGTAAATGCAGAGTGACAGGTGCAGTGTGGCTCACCATAGCATCGTGCTTTCTGATGGCTTTTCAGGCCTTGAACTATGGGAGGCCCAGCAATGCTAAATTTTAAATGCCTTAGCCTATTACTTGCCTCATTTGCTTTTTCCTCTCAGACTCTCTGTAATTAGACGTGACTTGGTCACTGCTGTATTGCTGATCTTAAAAAGAGTTTAAAAAAGAGAAACCATCTGCCATGCAGCCCCATAGCTGTGCTGGATGGCAGAGGGGAAGGACGGTGAGATGTTGTAGTGCCTATTCAAGGGTTTAAAGGGTCTCTGCAGCCTCTCCAGAAAAATTATCTTCCTTCTTGCATTGTGGAAGACCTATGGCTGTCAAACACAAGAAAAATATGCTGTGTCCATCAATCAGATTGTACCCAGTAGCTTCTGTCTTTTTGTCAGTGTCTGCTTTATAACACCAGTCATGAGGCAAATCCCCTCCTGACTGCAGAAAGTCATTAACCGTCATGGCTTGTAGGGGAGTGGCCAGAAAAAGTGGCAACCTTCCCCAGGGTTTTATGCACACTGCTGACTACAGAAGATTTTAAGCTGGAAGAGGACTGTGGTGTCCCTCCCCCTTGCCCACTTAGTGGGGGAGGACCATCCTGGGTACTGCTTAGAGAACCTCCCTCCACAGAAATTGTCATTACAAAGTCTAGCAGATTAGGGATGTTTGTCATGAACATAAATCCCCAAGTGCCTGTTAAGAGTGGCCTTCTATAGAGATTTCATTTGATTTGGCGGTTGGATCTGTTAAAAATTGTCCAAAATTGTATCTTCAGTATGCAGATGTGTACAAAATAGAAGACCAGCATAAGGCAGTCATTATTTTTAGATTATGTGAACAATGGTCCGGCTAACATGGGCTCTGGGAGAGCATCAGCAGCTTGGACTCACATCCCAGCTCAACCACATTGTATTTACTGTCACCAGTTTGTAGTGGTTTAGTGATAAAAAGACTAATAGGTCCCCAACTGTAGAATATAGACTTCTGGCCATGCTTACATGACATCAGTATGTGGTGTTATTTTTTCCTCTAGTTTGAAATCAGGCAGCTGAGGGCGCACCTTGCTCAGCAGGATTTGGATCTGGCTGCAGAGAGAGAGGCTGCGCTGCAGGTCCCACATGTACTGAACAAACAGAGCAGCAACAGGTACAAGGTGGTAGCAACTGAAGATTCAGATGATGACACCACTGAGAACATCACTGAGCTGCGACCCCCACGAGGTGAGTGCTGCCTGTGTGCTGCTACCAGCTGGCACAGCTGGTCCCTTACGTGGAGTTATTGAACCCACTAAATACTTTCACTCTACCAGTGAATTGATTACTTTCTCTGGAGACTGCATTTTCCCATTTTTGCAAAGAGGCTGCGTCTGCTTCGAAGTGGCAGGAGCTGCTGTATTTGTGAGCAGATTATCAACAGAGCCAATAAAATGACTTGGGAAGAAAATGACTATGATGTACCTTCCCAGTGTCCTCATGATTATATCCATCAAACACTAAAGAAGCAGCAGCCAAATCAGAATTGGCAAAACTATAATCACTTGGAGGTAAAAGCCGGGAAATTGAGAACAACATTGAAAAACGGGTTTGGTCTTTGGTTACTTGTATTTCTGTGGTTTAGAGAGGACTCATATATCAGCTATGAAGCTTGCCCTGCCTAGAGGCTATGTTCTCACCAGGTTGCTTAAAATTGCCAATGCTGGGCAGCCCAGCTGTGCTTAGACAGGGCAGCTCTGGTGCCAGAAAAGGAGTGATGGACTGTGTAGGCAGCTCCTGCTCAGATGTCTGAGTGCCACATGACTATGGTGAAGAGCAGTCTGTTGTCTGTGAGCTGTATGTTGGGCAGGTGTGTGGTTCAGGGGAATATCGAGTTAGATTTACTTGGATCTGTTTTTATCACACAAGTGCTAGACCAGAATTATTTTTGGAAAAGACATAGCTCTTTTTCCTGTGATCCCCCAACCCCTACAATGGAGTGCAGAATGTGTCCTGATATCAGTAACATTTAACATAGCCTTCCAGAGGAGGTAACACTTTCTACCTTAGCGATATGTTAGTTTTCCTTGGACTTCTTAGCTTGATTATTATAGTAGATGAGCAGTATGTGACTATATATATGAATTAGAGGTTTGCGTGGTATCTTTATTTTGATCGAACTCCTTAGAATTCAAGGCACAGAAGTACTTTAATCAAAAGGTTTAAAAGAAAGTTTATCGGACATTTTCAAATCCTTTCCATTCTCTACATGATAATGAAAGCATGTAGAAATTGTTTGTGTTTTTTCCTCTTCATAATATCCAAGCGCTAACCACAATTCAGCCATTAATTATTCCTGATTTTAAATTGTATTTAAAAGCAGGCAGTTGAGCAGACTGCCCCCTAAAATGCATTACGCCCTTTTTTGTAGGATTTCAGAGGTTTCCCCGGTGGATGTATTATAATTTATGCATGCGTTCCTTGAGGGTTACATTTGGAACTGGAGCGTTGTGCACATTATAAGGAGGTTTGCTGAAATTTTAGTGCTGTGGAGATTCATCTAAAAATTCTTCTGTCCAAGGTATTCACTCCATCATCCAAGTTAACACAACTACTCATTGTTTTTCCCTGTAAAATGCTGTCCACATATGTAAGGAAGTAGACACACAATCTTCAGTATTGATTTCTACATTCAGTTAGGTTATGTGATTGGAGAGATTCACGCTTTTCACTGAAAAAAGATGTTCAGCAAATAAGAAAACACGCTTTACTTTACGTATCGGGTAAGGTGCAGTTATGTTGTATTTAAACATTCATACTCTTGTACAGAGTTAACTTCCAAATCCCATAAGTCATCAAAAAATACGGGAGGAAATACTTTTTGTGCATTGTATCATATATTACATACAAAGCCTTTGTAGATGCATTATTTTGAGCACTTGTCCTTTAGAAGCTAAATTTGGGTGACTCCAGTTAAACAATTGTCCTTTATGTTGAATGAGGCAGGAGTTGGACAGAAAAGAATTCCTTTGGTCTTATAGCAAGGGACACCCATCCATGATAGTCTACCATCGTGGTGGACTTCCGACAAGGGGACCAAGTTAAGATTGCATGAGAAACCACAAGCTCAGCAATAACATTCAGTGCTTTAGTTCACAGTCCAGGTAACAGTCAATTGAGGCAGAGGATTTTGCATGTATTTTCTGGGATTATTTTGCAAAGGAAAATAGTAAGCTACCAAGGCTTTGAACGCTACACTAGCAATGCTGACTTAGAGATTGCTTTTGTGTAAGGTACAGGATTTCAAAACCTCAACTAACAACTTGAGAAGGCAGTTATCCCTGAGGAAGAAAGTTCATGAGCCAGCCCTGCCGGATTCTTCTCCCCCCCCCGCCTCAACTGGGTCTTTCTTCTCCAGCTCTCCCAGCACCAACTTGCAATCCCAGTAATATGCTGGCTGTTGCTGCAGCAGCTTTCACCATTATCACTTTGGCATGCCACCCAAATTTTCTTCATCTACACCATGGCCACTCTGACCAATACATATATCAGGAAAACCTGCGTGTGGCACGTCAGGTGGAAGAAGAGCATGTCTTCAGCTGAAGGTGCCTCCATTTGCACAGTGTGGAAGGTATATGTTTGGTTAGTGTAGGATTTCCCTACGTGCTCAGGCACGTGCAATACTCCTGAGACCTGGCTCTGCAGACACAGGCGATGAAGATGTTTTCTGTAGGTCATTTCTGTATCTTCCCGTTTCTCAGGTGCTATGGTTACGCTGGCTGTGCTATCTTCAGGGCTTTCTACACCACTTGCTCTGCCTGGAACTGTAAGCCACTAGCGTTTTAAATCCTGACTTTTGGATCAAGGGCAATGTTTTGCAAGTTACCCGCTGTGTCAGACCACATTAGGAATTGTTTTGCATTCATTTTCTCTAAGCTGTATTTTTCCTCCTTAAAGATTCCAGCGTGATGACTGCACTTAATCATTCTGTGTACCACATGGCATTTGTGAGCTTTGAGAAATGTCTGCAGTTGCCTATTACACTGACTAGATGAAGGAGAAATAAGGGACCAGGTTGCTAATACCATTAAAAGAAAATCTGCAGTTCAAGGCCACAATTCAGCTGTTAGGCAAAACAGGTTCTGATGTGCTCTTATGGTCTGGCAGAACATTAGCCCTACATATAACACCTGAGGGTAGGGTATGGCATGGAATGCATGTGTTTGTGCCAAATTTAACTTTGTCAGCCTTCAAAAAAATCACCGTCTTCGGAGAACCCTGGATTCTGCCAAACCAGCAAGCTTGAGTTGGCTAGAGAACATATACTGCATGAGAATATGGGATATTCCATCTCAAGCTAATCTTATTTCCCCCATCTATATTGAACAATGGAAACATTCAGTGCAGAATACTTTACCACGAAGGGGTTATGGAATAAGAAAGCATTCAGACTCATTTCCCTACCTGGGAGTTTTATGGGATAGTGCATAAGTTAAAGCTCCTCAGGGGCGGCTGTAGCTTGTACTCTGATATTTACACTGGATTTTGTGCAAGCATTTACTACAGCGTTAGTAAAGTCAGTCAGGTAACCCCAGCATCACGTGGTACACACAGCGCCTCAGGGGATTTGTGTAGAGAGGCACTGTGGCCTGCACCAGGAGACTACTGTATGTGCTGGCTGATTTGGTAGCTTTCAGTATGTGTTTTCACCCAGCTTTTCTTTCTGCAGACCTCTTTTTATCTGAAGTGCCTTAATTGCTGGTACAAGACTGGGAGAGGCAAGAGTTCTAGTCAGATGGTCAACGGGCTCTGAAAGTGTCCCATAATTCCCCAGCTAATATTTCATGCCTCTTCTTGAAGGACCACTTCTTGAGGCAGTACAGCTGTAAGCTGTTTGTGGCCTGGTCAGTCCTGTGCTAATTATCTGAATAATGAGCTGGTTGCTGCCTCACACGCTTCTGTCTCCCTAGAGTATTTCACCAAGAGACCTCCTAACTTAGTAGGAATAACTCTGTGGAAAATGTATGGATATATGGTATTTTCTAATTAATTTGGCTAAGAAGCAGGAAATTTTTCACCTTTAACTTGCTTTGAATGGAGGTTTTATTTGTCTTGCCAAAAAATCGATCTCCAGAGCGGACAAACATGAAGGCTAACACACAGGCTTCAGCATGCAAGTCCAAGGGTGCCATTATCAACGCCAGGAAAGATGATGGATTCAAGAGAAGGGCAGGACTCCGGGAGCTATAAACCTAGGGCAAAGCTGTGACATTAGCTGCACTGAGAGCACTTTACTTAGCTTCTCTGTCTCAGTTTGTAAAGAGCTTAGGGCGAAAGCTGTTGCATGTGAACACACAGCAGCATCGCTAATGATTTTCAGGACCATTGTGGTCAGCCTTTCTCTAAGAGCAAGGGAAATACCCTAAGTGCTGTCATCCCCTTTCTTCTTCCCAGCCATGGTTACTGTTTGACATAATGGCAAATATTATCCTATCTGTTCATCTCTAAATTATAATGGAAGTTTTTTCTCTTGCTGAGTTCTTACTTTGTACAGTATGTAACTGGTCATGGTCAGAATAACATCTAATGTTTTCTGGTCCTGCACAAATCATTTTTAGTGTTTGGTATACAAAGTTCCAGGCTTCAGGGAATGCCAGGTTCACAGTGCCCCATATAGCCATTAATACTTCCTTCCAAAATTTATTATTCTTTAATCTCTCCCATAATATATGAATTACAGTCCCTAGTGGAAATTCCTCATTTTCCTGCATATATCATTTCAGTTTTTGAAATTCTACAGTACTGCCATAGTTTAAGATTAATATGCCACCCTTCTATTCCTTTGAGCAAGAACCGGATCCTAGCTCTGTTACTTTGCATCGCAGAAAGCTTATTTTAGCTATTCTGAGTCAAATTTCCATTTTTATGGGGTTAGCAGTAAGTAAGTCTTTTGCTTTGGGGGACTGCTGCAATTTATGATCGTGCTTGGAGAAAAGTAAAGCTTGCTCTCCCCATAGGTACCCACTGTTTTGTAAGTGAAGAAAGTAGGATATTGGGAGGGGAACCTGAAAAATTCTGGAGCTTCAGAGAGCTTCCCTTAAGATTATTCATAAGCTGTCTGAGAAGGCAAAGCAGGGCACTGGAAGGGATTTTGTCAGTTGTTCCTCACAAGGCAGTCTGAGCTGGTTGAACACTTTTAAAGTCTAAGCCAGTTCCTTTGGTGATCATCTGTTAGTGCTCTGAGAGAGCCCTGTTACTGCAGAACAATAGATAAAAAATAGTTTATGGTTCTTTTCAAATGTTGAAATGTATCTACTTTGAAGCGTACTCCTGGAAACGGTTATATCCTAAGTGCACTCCACTTCCTGGTTAAACTCCATGTATCCGTGGAAGAGTAAGGATCTGGCTTCTCTGTAGGTGCCTCTGTCAGGCTTTGTGGTTCTGTATGCACTGATCATCCAGGCAGGAATCAAAGGAATTAAACCTTAAGCAATACTTACATAAATGTGTGTGTATTTAGTGAAGTTAGGCTCTTGAATTTCATATTCACCAAATGGGTGGGGTAGAAACTTTTCACTTCCAGAAGTGGTGAGCGTACAGTCACGCATGTGAAGTTGGAATTGTCTCCTATCATTAATTTGCAGAGGTGTGAAGACATTGCTGACAGGTAAAGGCACACAGAACTGGAACGTTTTCCACTGTCCAAGCATGCAGCCCCTTTCATAATAACCCCTTTCATAAACAGATCATGCTCCATGTGGCAGCATTGATGTATTTTGCCCTCTGCCGCCATTATAACACTGTTCCACCATCTCACTTTTCTAAATTATTAGAAATATTTTCCTAATTCCCAGTCTACATTTATTCTTTGCCAGTTTATAACAATTTGTTCTTGAATCCTTTTGCTGAAATGATTCTTTTCTTTCCCTGATGTTTACCCAGCAAATTATTGTTTTGTTGGTAGCCATATTCTTTCCCAACCTTTGTTTTTCTAGACTCAACAAATGTGGCTATTCTGCAGAGGCAGACCCAAGTTCCTCTGTGTTTGCTTCAGGCTGACTGTAACAAGCCAACTCAGATGTGGATCTGCTGATCCATATTCATGGAGAACAAGGTTGGAAAGAGCACTGAGAGGTCCCCCAGGCCATACTCTACCCAAAGCCACCAGCCATGCTGACACACAGATGTCATCTCATCACAGAATCTCAGCCATGCTCAACTCTGCACACAGTGCTCTTGCAGTGTGATCTGCTAAAACAAAGGCCAAAGCCCCCCAATTTGTTGTCAGTTAAGGATTTTGGTTTTCTGTCCCAGCAGTATCTGCTGATAATGAAGCCTGTTCCGTATCCCAGGATTTCCTTCTTCACAACAAGTTCCGTCTCACATTGATTTCTTAGCACCAGGCTGAATCTGTTGCTCTGTTTTCTGTGCAAGCTAACTACGACAGTTCCTCTAAAGGTGCATTATCCACATGCTCAGGCATCCGTCCAGCCTCTGCAGGGACTGGATATCCGTGTGAATGGAACAGTGGTGTGAGTACTGCAGCTTGCACTAATGTGGCAATCCGCCTTCATTGGAATAGCTGGGGAAGTCTCCTGGAAGGTGCCAGCTGGCTGTTCATGTTTCCTCTTGGCACAAACTTTCTATGTTGCTAGAGGGAAAGGGAGAGAGACCTTCTAGGGCCAGCAAAGCAAAGGGGAAAAACTCTGCTCAGGTCCTCTTGCACAAGACCAGAAAGGTGAACTAGCCAGTACAGCCCAGCCAGGGAGCATGCATACGCCTTAATAAATGAATTTACAAGCGAGCAGTGAGCTGTACTTGGACTGCTGAGGAGAAGAGGAGGTTAGGTCTGGCTGAGAATTTGGTGATGGTGAAGTTCAGGTGGCCAAGGTCAGACAGATCTGCAATGCCAGAGATTGCATGGCAATCTGCAGGGGAAAACTCCCTGGGAAGGTTACAGCTTCATTGGGGAGTTTTCCCCTGTGGATTGCTCTCAGAAACACCTATAGATGTCCTTTTTTATGTACATTCTCTCTTCCTTTCTTACTGCATTACAGTGTCATAGTAAAGCTATGTTTTTTGGGGCAAAGTCAGGTTGTGGCAGTGTTATTGGCTAGTGTCAGAGCAGCGTAGCTGTCAGCACTGTTCTTATTTCTAGAAGTGTTTAGGGGACAATAACTTGATCTTATAACTTGTGCCTTGAAAAAACTCCCTGCTCAGAGTGTATCTTAGTGGGGTTTATGGCAAAGTGTATTTTGTGCTACTTTTCTTTCCCAAATGCTTCTAAGTGGTAGTGGTACTTTAAGGAGAAGATGCCGGTGCCAGATAGCTGTGATGGAGATAAAAGATCTGCTTCTTTAGAAACCTCCTAGTAAAGATTGCTCTCCGGAGGAAAGTCAGGGTAAGACATTACTCTGAGGACTCGCATCCTCAGTGGGAGGTGACACAGCAGAAAAAACAACCTTCCAGTTCAGAAAATTCAGCTTTGAGAGACAGAAGGCAGTACAATCAGTGGCAATAAAAATATGAAGTAAAATACTTTAATAATGAAATATTTCAAAAGAAATCCCTTTTTTAAGGCCTTTAATCTGAAAGATGTGCAAATGGTATTTATTGTATGGGGGGGCTGCAGACTCATTCACTAAAGTCATTGATGAAACAATTAAAGGTCACTGTTGAGGGATTATAGAACTAAAAGAGAGATCTGCCTTGGGTGGAATGTCATTTATGTGTTTCACCAAATTTATTAGGTTTTTATAGGGCCATGAGAGAGAGATTACAACGTTGTCTCTTGGGTCAGATGAGATTATATGGGACTGTACTCTAAATAGTTTATTACTCCCCGAACCATTTTAGTGTGTGTTCTGAGTCTTGCAGGAAAGGAACAGGCAGATAATTTGAAAACCTTCACCAGACAAAATCCAGTAGCTGTCAGACAGATCCTGACCAAGAACCACACGTTTTTTCAATAACAGAGATTTGGGTAGCAGGCTAAGAGATGGGATTTATTTCCCCTTCTTGATCTGACTTTACTGCACTTAGGGCCTCGCAGAAGTGGTTGGTTACAGTGTCAGGGAAGGCTGTTTTGGTTTTGTGTGAGATAGGTGGGAGTCTGAGCAGCCTTCCCAACCAGACCTTCCCTTCTGTCTAATGAAAAGTCCTGGTCCTGTTGGAGTCAGCTCTGCTGTCTGTTTGTGGTTCCATATTACTCTGCTGCCTCACCTCTTCCAGTTATATACTTGTCATCTTCCCCTAGTAGGTAAAGCAGTTCCAGGTGTCTCATTTTGTCATGCGATTTTGACAGTCGTTTGCACGCCACACTACTTGAGCAAATAATGCTCATGGACCACGGAGACCAGCCTGTTTCTGCTCCTTCCTTCTCCTGTCCAGCAATGCCTTCTCTCAGCTGAATCCCTCCACAGTACTGCTGCAGCTCCTACTGCTTCCCATCGCTCTTGCTTTCCAGGGAAGATGGTAGAACCATCCTTGTTCACCACAGGTCAGCATGGGTTTTCATGTGGGGAGGAGCTGCCTCGCTCTTCCCATTCTGCCTTCTCAACTCACAACTATTGGATCGTCATCACCAGATTCGTCACCTTTCATTCCTCCTGGTGCATCTAGCAAGAGATCCCAATCACCATCCGTAGACATTTTTCTAAGGTTGCCATTTCCAGGGCAAATGAGGGAAATATTTTTTTCTTTCTGCTTACTGCCAGTTCCTTAGTTTACTATAAATACTATTTGGGCATTGGGATCACTAAGGACTTTTAAATGGAAAGTTTCTCTTCTGGAAAAGGCAGTGCAGGTAACATTGCTGTGTATTTGAAGAGAAAGGAACTTCTAGGAAAGTATTTCTAGGAAAGGAGGAAACTTAAGTCATCTGGATCCTGAAAATTCCAAGGTAGCAAAAATAATAATAATAAAAAAAGGTTTAAAACCCAGGGAAGCTACGAAGAATTAAGTATTTCTTAAGACAGCTCCCTTTCTGGAGCTGAAACTAAAACACACTGACAGCAGAAAACACTATGTAGAATTTAAATAATATAAGCAATCTGCCCCTCTTGTAAAAGCTGCTCTCCCCTACTTACTCATATAAACTTCCTCCGTGCCACCAGCTGCAAATGTAGTTGTACTCCTGATCCCATTTGACTGCACATACTGAGCAGTGGGGACTTCATCTCGTTGTAAATCACCATAAAGTACTTAAGCAGTACTGTGCAGTACTTTTGTGCTTATAAAAGGTATACACAATAGTTGCTTTCAGTTGTGTATTTGTGGCTTTTTTTTTAAAGTCCTTGCTTTCAGCAGTGAAGAATATAATGAGAGATAACTGGAATTGTTTATAGACTTTTTATGCCCAAAGCAGCTGAGACTCCCGTATGACTAAGACGAGTTTGTTAATTGTCAGTTTGCTTTAATGTAATGATTCAGAAACTTAATCTGTTGTTGAAATATTTATTCTGCTGTTGTTATTCCATTACTCTTTATTGTTTTTTATTCATAAGAACCTATTCAAGGTAAAAATATATATATGCATTTTATATTTTACATACACATGTGTATATATTTACACATATGTATTTTCTTTATAGATAAATAGATAAGCAATGTAAAACAGAAACAGTGGTGTTACTAACATGACAGTAGGCCGCTCTCCCAGTCTTGTGTGCAAGTGGTCACACGCACCGCCAGGACAATCAGTGATTTTTCTCACCGCGCAGAGGGATGTGTGAGTGCACGGCAGGAGTTCCTTTTCAGGTGTTTGGCATTGGCCTTTGCTGATGTAAAGAGTGGTCTGTATCTCTTTGCTAAATTGGTTTCAGAGCAACTGATGGGTTTGAAAATCGCGCCCTGCTACATTCTGTTAGTTGACAGACAGGTGGCCCGGGCCATTAATGTTTGCAATCCTAAAGAAGACTTGATTTGAGCCTTACAGTAAGACATGAAAAGCAGATGAATAACTTTTCTAAGGTGTTTTCTGTCTTCCATGCAAAGCATCTTGGCATTTGGGGCAGACGTTAGTGAGAGCCAAAGGAAATGAGAGCACCCCAGTCCCTCATTCGCTGCACCGAGTGTGGCCATGCACTTTTGCCAGGTGACGAGGAGGGGCGACCGCCACACGCCGAACATGCCCTCCTCCAGGCCAAACTGTCCTTCTGTTTTCCTCATTTCTCTGCTTAGAATTAGACTCTTAAGTTAAACATGCTGGAAGTACATTACCAGAAATACAGATACGCAGGTATTTTCTGACTGTAGCTGAAGGTTCCATGCCTGAACAAGAACTTGTATCTATACGGGCTGGCAGGTTTGGTGGCATTTAGAGTATAAATTATGCATGATTGAAATGAAGTGTATTTTAGTAGCAGATAGCTGAAAAGCCTTGCAATGTACTCCTCATTCAGCGGCATTGCCTTGAGCTACTCTGAGGCCTCTTTTTTAAACTCAGACATTAGCACAAAGCACACCTCTGACTGCAGGCATTTAAAGATCAACAAGGGCCAAAAAAGCTTTTAAGATCCAATGAAACCAGGGAAACAACCATGTTGCCTTTCAGTGTCAGGTTAGATTGCCTTCTTATGAGTGCAGCTATTTCAGGTACAGAGTGCTCAGTGGTTTGGGTCTTGTTGTGTGGAGAAAGTGTTCCCCAGAAAACATCTGTTTCTTTCACCTGCAAACCGCAGTGTGCTGTGAAAAGGCAGGACTGAAGCCACAGAGACCCAGGGGGACGAGGGAAATCTGGCTCAAAGGGATGAGCATGGTTTTCTGAAACATGGTATCAAAAAGAGCACTTAAAAGGAGAGAATGCTTTTAGAGCACACGATACACCGCAAATTAGGCAGGTCAGGTTGCCTGTAAGCTTGAAATTCTTCCTGGATTGCCGATACTGTTTTCTTTGCAGTAATAATTGCGTTCTGCTCAGAATTGCAACAAGAGGAGTTTGTTATTTTCTTTTTCAGCGACTGTAAAAAGTTCTGCTTGTCTGTAAGATAAGAGGAAATCCCATTGTCATCTGCAGCATCTGAAATCTGTGTATGCAATATAGCTGCTGCTTTCCCTTTCGCGATCACGTCTTCTTTTTTGTCTTGCCATTGTTGAAGTTTAGATGTAGCTCTCATGTATGTGCTGCAAGTGTAGTACTACACCCTGAACTTGTTAAAATATAGCATATTTTAAGCCAACAGATAATGTAATGTTAATATTACGCTATATATGACATATGTATATGTAATATGCAACAAAATAACCCTCTTTATTCATTCCTAATGAAAAAAATAAGACATTATTGTAGAAGTAGGGATTTACACACTAAAACTACATGGATTTACAACTGCTACAGAGCTGGCTTGGCTGGCTCTGGTTTTTGTTCCCTGCAGCAGCACTTGCGCTGAGCTGGAGAGGCATTTCCACTTGTTTTGGTAAATTCGTCATGTGGCTTTTACTGGCCATGTAGAACAGGTTAAGTTCTAGCCATTCTTCTGGAAACATACTGGATATCGTTTCCTCTTTTTTCAAGTCCAACTGTGTTTCACAGGAACAAGTTAAGAACACTGAAAGGAAAGAGAGAGTGCAGAAACACGGGGAAGCTGCTCAGGAGCAATGGTTATGTCGTAGTGGTTCAGCACGGCAGCAGCACAGCTCTCAGGAGGGGATTGCGAATGAAAATGAGGAGCAGTGTTGGGCTGTGTGAAAAAGAGTATTGAAACGAAACAGAAGTATCCCTATAGGAGAAATAAAACCTGCCCTCCCAGTGCCCTCCCTGGAGAACTCCTCGGCAGAAGGAGGGGCTGACGGCAGACTGGCAGGGAGCAGGCGATTGGGCTCTCCCAGGAGTGCTGCGTCTTGCCAGGGAGAGACTAAGGTGAGTGTGAGGGAGGAGGCAGCCCAGGTCACAGGTGGTCCACTGTGCCTCCCCTTCTGCGGATAACTCGGCAGTGTAACTGTACGGCAGAAGTAGGAAGACTGTCAGGGTAAAGGCAGGCCGGGTCCTTGTGCCACGTGCANCCTTGTGCCATGTGCAGGAGGGGAGGGCTCTGCTGGCCAGAAAAAGGGCAGAGTTACACTTGTCTTTACAAGCAGCGAGGAGACGGGCCTGGGGAGCTGCTCAGCCCCGTGTCACTCTCTGGAAGGATCTCAGAGCACATTCTGTTTGGAATGTGGAATGCCTCATTCCCCGTAAAGAACTGCAACAAATGATAACACCTGTTTTGGCTGCAGCCATGGGGTGGATGGGAGGTGTAGTGTGTCACCGAATCACAGCTGGTCTTCTGGCCTAAAAATACACAAAAGGTGATGCTCTGGGCACACAGGGCAGAGGAGAGCCTTTCATGGGGTGGAATTTCAACCACTTAGTCCAATAAATGGTCTTCTAATGGCTGCATTTTTGTTTTTTCAGAGGATGACATGAATAATTACATCAGTCGGTACTACAATGAGCCTAGCAGCGGTAAGTTTTGCTTGAAAATGTAAATGTGAACTGCATTTTTGTATTGCACTGTGTGCTGTAAACCAGGTGAGACTGGTGTATATCTGTCCTGGAAATGAGACCCACCGTGGCATCTCTTGGTTTGCTCCGTGGAAGCAAAATCACTACCAAAATAGTGATTCTCTAAAGGTTGAAGGGCCCCAAGTTTGCTCCTACTGAAGGCACTCATGGTAGTGTGGAGAACGGAGAGAGGTTAATTCCCCCTAGGTAGGCTGTCCGGTCTGCAGAGCGGTTGAAATGGACCTGAGAGCGACAGCGTGGACAAAACAAATGAAGAGAGAAGCAGCGGGGAGCTAGCTCAGCCCAGCGCCGTGCTGGGAACCTCTCAGGAAGGTTAACCGGAATGGTAAGAAACCTCAGCGGCAGGCACGGTCTGTGACCTGAGGTCAGGCTGTGCCCTGGCTGTCCCCTGGCAGATGTCCCGCCACACAGAGGGCTCTCCTCCGCCTGCCGTCGGGGAGACGGTGTAACTGTACGGCAGAAGTCGGTCCATCGGCGCTGGTGCCCTCAGTTCATCCTGTCAGGGTAAAGGCAGGCCGGGTCCTTGTGCCATGTGCGGGAGGGGAGGGCTCTGCTGGCCAGAAAAAGGGCAGAGTTACACTTGTCTTTACAAGCAGCGAGGAGACGGGCCTGGGGAAAAAAGCGGGCTTACCACAATGTTGTGGTAAGCAAGGCTGGGCCGGTGGGGGGGACACACCTCCCCCTTATGTATGTACAATTTCATATAGATATATAAAAAAATGTGTATGTGTGTGTGTAGGTGTAACGTATTATATATGTATATCCAATATATACACAGGGACATATAAAAAAAAGTGTGTCTGCATATCCATGTACATATAATATATATGGAAGATATGTGTGTATATATATGTGTACATGTATAAGTATAATGTATTATATGCATATATCCCCTATACACATCACTATATATAGTATGTATACATGCAGTGAAATAGACATATATCTATATAAGGATGTGTCTGTGTATATACATATGTATATATAATTATATAAAAATATATAATACATAATATACATTTATGTTGTATACATAAAATGTGTATATGTGCGTGTGCATATAAATCTATAATGTTTATATATGTATATCCCACATACATACAAAGAAACCGAGGTGCACATACATATATGTGAAAAGACATCAGTAAAAATATAGATGTTTGTACATATGTGTATAATGTATCATATATATATCTCCAAACACACATACATCCTCATATATATGAGAGACAATTACATACATATAAAGGTATGTGTGCAACTGTGTATATATGTGTGTATATATATATAAAGATATAGGTATATGTCTTTATACACATATAAAGATGGGGGTGAGAGGTTGTGTCTGTGTGTATACATATTTTATCTAAATACATATATTAAATATATAAAAATATATAAAGATATATGTAAAGGGGTGGGGGTGTGCGAGAGGAGGCGAGATGGTCTCTGACTATGTCTATATATTTTAGACATAAAATATGTATCTATGTATATGTAGAATGTAGTACATATTTAAATCCCCATTTATACATACACACATACATATATAGAGATATGTACATAAGAATAAAAAAGGTGTGTGTAAGCATATGGTTGTAAATATGTGTATATATGTATAATGTATTATACATTTATATCCCTGTAGATACATCCCTAAAGAGATCATCTGTTTTTTCATATAGATATATTAAAAAGATATGTGTGTGTGTGTGCGCGCGTCAGTGTTGGTATATATACATATAATTTTGTGTGTTCACATATAATGTATCATATATGCATAACCCTACATATATACCCCCCATGTATATACACACAGCAAGATATATATATTTTAATATATATAAAGGTAAGCACTCTATATACATTACTATATATACATATATGGGACAGATACAAACATTCTCCGTATCTGTATGGATAAATCTATATAATCTATAATAAAATACAGATTAAAAATATTAATTAAATATATATTATTATATACTATATGTAATAATATAATATATAATAAATATAAATAGACATAAAGATTATGTGTATATAAAATAGGTGTGTGTGAGAAACTGTGTAAAATATACTTATGTATGTGTGCACATATATATAGAGGTATATGATGTACATCCCTCTATATACATCCCCATAATATACATGGAGATAGTAAAAAGCTGTGTGTATCTGTGTGCATGTAGATATACACATATAAGTTTATGTGTGTAATAGGTATTACATACGAGGGTTGGACTCGATGATCTTAAAGGTCCCCTCCAACCTGGACGAGTCTATGATTCTAGATAGTATCGGTGGGTGTGCTCAAGTGTAGGTATAATGTATATATCCCTATATATACACTCCCCATGTAGGTACACAGTGAGAAATAGGTGTATATTTATACATAAAGGTAAGTATATGTGTGTGAGAGAGTGTGTATTCTACTCAAAGATAGGTAATTATAGGTATTTAAAGGCAGACTATTATACAGTATGTGTATCAATTATGTGTGTGCATAATTAGATTGTATTATATATGGGGCTCCTAACAGACCCCCCCCCGATCTATATAGCTCAATCTATATATGTTACGTGTGTCAGAGAAAGCATGAGAGAGACTGTGTACAGTCACACGCATATATATTGTAGAGAGTAAGTGCGCACACATGTATAGTTATATGGTACTATTATATAGTAGTATATATACACTATATAGTCTATATATATAGAGACTAATATATACTATTATATAGATTTATATCCCTCTATATTCATCCCCATTATACACAAAATGATGTATATAAAGATGTATCGAAACGTGTGTGTGTGTGTATATATATATAGCTGTATAAATAACGGGGTGTGTTAATGTATGGGTATGATATATTTTATATGTATGTATATCCCATAAATATATATACACACAAATATATACATATATTTATATATAAATGTATGAGGGTTGTGTACATTCAATTTCAGGATAGATAGCTACATGTATTTAAGGAGAGGACCATGTACTATAGAGTGTGTGTGTATACATATATATATATAAAAAAAAGAATGCCTGTATATAATATAATGTATTATACATGGGGCTCATAAAAACATAAACACACCGATAACTCTATAAAGATTATGTGTATATAAAATGGGGGGGGGGTAAGAGCAAGGGACTGTGTGTGTATATATGTATTTATTATATATAATATATATAGGTGTACATAGAGAGGTATAAAGTATTATTTGTAAATATATATCCCTCTATACATCCCCATAATATACTTGGAGATCTATTAAAAAAAAAAAAAAAGGATGTGTGTATACAATTTAAAAGCTGTATAAATAAGGGGTGTGTGTGTGCGCGTGCATGTGTTCATGTGTAGGTATAATGTATTATATCTGTATATCCCTACATATACATGCCTCACAGTGAGAGCCATGTATATGTACGTGTACATTCTCACTGTACACAGTGTTTGTATATAAAGGTATGTATATGGGTGAGAGCGAGCATGTGTATGCTATTTAAAGATAATTATCTGCATTTTAAGGGGGGAACTATGTAATATATATGTATTGAATATCTGTGTCTATGTATGTATACTGTATTATATATATATATGGGTCTCCTAATAACGCCCCCACACCTATAGTGACACATCTAAATTTAAATATTATATATATATATATAAAAAAATGTGAGATAGACTGTATATGGGCACATATATGTATTATATAGAATATGTGTGTGTGCACACACGTATAGGCATACAGTATTATTTATAGCTGATGTATATAGTGCTATGTGTGTATATGTAGCGGTATTTAAATAAAGGGGGGGTCATGTATTGGTACGATATATTTTTTAATATATATATATAAAAAAACACTCCCATGAAAATACATACACAGACAGAAAAATATATATACTTACTAGGTATATACATCTATGTATTTTATATAACGTGTGCATGTGAACATATAGAAGTATACAGTATTAGTTACAGCTGTGTATCCCTGTGTATACATCCCTATTACATACATATGGAGATACATAAAGAGGTGTGTATAGCTATATGTGTGTGCATGTAATTTAAAAGTGTACAAATAAAGGGAGAGAGTTCATGCAGAGGTATGTATTATATATATGTGTGTGTGTATATATGTGTGTATATATATACACATTACCCACGTAGATACACACCTATATATTAAAAAAAAAAAACAAAACAAAACACCACCCTAAACAGTAGGGTGTGATATGCATGTATTCTGCTTTAACAGTTGCTAATTAGATGTATTTAAGGGAGGGGGGGGAAGGGGGGCACAACTATGTACTGTATGTGTCAAATGTCTGTGTGTACATATTTAGGTATCATGTATTATACATGTAGTTCCTTATACATACATATACTCCTCATATCTATAAGAATATATATGTAAAGAATGTGTTGGGGTGTGCAATTGATTGTGTGTATACTATATGTATATACACGTGTGTACATATATATAGGTATATGGTATTATTTACAGCTGTGTATCCCTCTATACACATTTCCATTATATATAAAAGCAATATCTAACTAAAGAGGGGGTGTTCATGTGTAAGTATATATAATCTATTATGTATGTACATTCCTCCCCCATATCCATTCCCCATATATACATATATCCCCATGTGTATACACACACCTATAGATAGCTATATATGTCTATAAAAAGGGTGTGTGTCTGTGGAAGAGTATTTGTGTTGTGTGGTCCACCTGATGACAGGTAATTCTATGTATTTAAAGGGCGGACTATGTAGTATAGTGTGTGTGGTTTTGTGTTTCTCGCAAATATCTTTGTGTATGTATATAGGTATAGCATATTATATATGAAGTTCCATATCTATATGCACACACACTTTCCCCATCTATATGGCTAAGGCTATATGTAAAGATTATGTGTGTGACTGTGTGTAATATATACAAAATACATATATAGATGTATGTGATACTATTTATATATATATTAATAGCCCTTTCTTTACAACTGCATTATATACTTGGCTATATGAAAGACACATGTCTCTAGACATAGGGATATAGATACATATTTTAAAAGATATATAAATGAAGGGTTTGGGGGTGATGCAGGGATATGTTCACATATAGAGAGAGAAATGTTTTCATAGATACATATATGTTGTCATAGATACATATACATTCATATATACACTTTAATGTATACCACTTTATATACAGTCTTTCTATACAGAATGATATACATATATTTATATATAAAGGGGTGTGTGTAAAGTTAGATAATATGTATTATAGCTATATATTATTATATATGTCTATTATATTGTAACATATTATACATATATATATACACATATGTATTTTATGTAATATGTACACATATCTGGTGTTGTATGGTATTATTTAGATATGTATATGCTGATTTTATATATATACACACATATATAAAATCTCCATATGTCCCTCCATAAAGATGTGTGTATCTATACATATGTGTATATAAAAAAGCTATATAAATAAAGGGGGCTACATGGCACACATCGCTGTTTCATACAAACACAAAACAGGCAGTAGGGCGCGGGGGAGGCACAGTGGTTCCGGCCAGGTGGCGGTTTCACTGGGACCGATCCGGCTGCCGCGTGCAGCCTGGCGGGGCCTTCAGCCGCCTCTCTCTGCTCTCTTCCCTGCAGACAGCGGCATCCCAGAGGCGGCCATCTGTGTGGTCACCACCGCTGCCATCGATGTCCATCACCCCAACATCTCTTCCGACCTCTTCACAGTGGAGGTGCCGATGCGCCTGGGCAGCACGGGGACATCTGCCAGCATCACATCAGGCAGCGCCTCACGCTCCACCGTCAGTTCAGGCACCCAGGCCTGCAGCGAGAGCAGCCAGACGCTGGGCTCCTCCCCGGACTGCAGCACAGCCTGCGAGGACCCCGCGGAGGCGGCCGCTGGCCCGCAGGCTGACCTGGCACCCACCCGGCAGCGGGTGGCCCAAGCCATGGTGCAGGAGCTGCTGTCGTCCCTCTCAGAAGAGGCCTGCCTGGCGCAGAAGGGGCTGGATCCTGTCAACCTGAAGCTGCCCAGCCCGGCAGGCTCAGTGGGGGCCAGCCCTGACCTGGGCCACCGGCTCAGTGTCTACAACCGCAGGAACCAGGAGAGCCTCGATGTCTTCCAGCTCAAGCCCCTCATGGACTGCCCACAGGGTGCCCCAGTGATTGACGAGAAGTATGGGGCGCTGGGGCCCCTGGAGCCACGGCTGGGCAGGGTTCCTGAGGCATAGGGACAGCCTGGAGGAACCTGTGGGGACACACTCACTGCGCTGGGTCACAAGGCTGCCACAGGCAAAGTGGCAGTGCTGGAGGCAACCCGTGGCATCTCCTGCAATGGCCACCAACCTGGGGCCAAGCCGGCATCACCTCTGCCCACCAGTGCCCATGGCACATGATGGACCTGCCCTACCACCAGCTCTGGGCCAGTGGGGACCTATGCGTGCCCTGGGGCACAATGGACCTTCCAGCAGTCTTAGGCCAACATGGACCCACAGTGCCGGGGGGGGGTGACAGACTGGACCTGTCCTGCCAGCTGCCTGGGGCCAGCCCAACAGTGCCCAGGAGCACCATGAACCTTCCACCCGTCCAGGGCCAGCACAGATCCACGGTGCCCAGGGTCAGGATGGAGCTGCTGGACAGCCTGGGCCCAGGTTGGCCCCCCGGCCTGACCCCACCCAGGGGCTGAGCGCGGCTGGGAGGGGAGTGGGGACAGGAATAAATACTGACAAACACATGCTGCCTCCTGCCTTGTATCCCTCTTTCATTCCCTTTCCATCCTTCCCTTCCTTTCTTCCACCCCACCACCTCCACCACCACTGTATGTGCCATCCCATTGCCCACCACAAAAAAACCCGCCACCACAGTGACCCCACCACTTTCCAGTACAATCTTTTATTTGCCCTTATTCCCCACCCCACACCCCAATTGCAGTGCAGGGTCCATCACTGTCACTCACTTCTTCTTCAGGAGCTCCGTCATCTCTGGCACCGCCTGCAAACACCAGTGCTGGGGTAGCGCGTGCTCCCCCTCTGACCCCCCCCCCAAACTCTCCATGCGCAGCACCCCCCCCAGTCCCACTCCCCACCCTCCCACCCCTCATGCCCAGCACACCACTCCAGGGGCTGTGGGTCACCCCAGCTCACAGCACTCCCCACTTCTCTCCTGCTGAATAAAGCCTCTTAATTATTTAAGAGCGCTACATTTCCATTAGGTGGAAATAATGCATTCGTACAAAATTTATTAAGGAAATTGTCTACATGGTGTTTCTTCAGAATGTGACTTTGTCTCTGGCTTACGAAAAGGCCCGTGCTCACCGCCGAGCCAGTGGGCATTAGTTCAGGAATGGCATTAAGCGCTGGCAGAGTTTCTGCCCATGCCTCCCCACAGAGCCACGGTAGCTCCCGCCCGTCACACGTGTGGCCGTGCGCGCAGGCGGCTCGCACAGTCGCACCATAGGCACTTGGCCATGGGCAAGCTCGCAGCGCAGTTTTCCCAGAGAGAACTGCAAGTTCCTCACGGGCAGTGAGCCCAGGCCAAAATAAGACCTCCTCCTGCCACCTATGTACTTTTATATTTTATGACGCTTAAAAACACATGCAAGCATCTATGTGCAGTTAGCTCGCAAGATGGTACATATTCAGGAAACTAGAATAAAGGCTGTGACGCACTACCCCCAAACACACTAGTGTCTACTTGCAGAGATTGAGTTTTTGAGCCTGAAAATAATAAAATCATAACACCAATTCTTTAACAAAACAACCTCACCCAGCCATCTTTAACACTCACTATATTATCTAAGCTATCATTAGATCTCTGAAACCATTATCCCGCACAGCTCCAAGTTTAGCCTCACCTGGAATAAGTCTGCCACCAGTCCGTAGTCTGCCACTTGGAAAATTGGAGCTTCTGGATCCTTGTTAATGGCAACAATGGTCTGCAAGCAACAGCAGAGAACCATGTGAAAATATATCTGTAATGAAAGGCTAGGGCCGGCTTGCAGTTGACAGGCCTTATCAAAGAAATGGGCTAAATGCTTTCCAAGCCCCTAGAAGCAAAAGATGTGGATTGCAGCACCTAAACATGTTTCCTTTCCACTTCAAAAGAAATAAACAAAACCAAACACCCTCCCCTGCTCATTGCCTACATCGGGGCTATCCTTCCCTGTCGAAAAGTGTCTAGAAAAAAATTACAACAAAAGCCATAACATCACAGAAATAACTTAGAAGTAGCATTTAAAACAAGTACAATAAAGCCAAGCCTAAAGGCCTTGGTACTTACTATGGGACATATCATACAGTTTGCCACACAGTAAAAAAACCACACACGATTGATTGAAATCCCGACACAATGGGCCAGAAAATGTCTTTCTTGTTTTAAACGCTGCAATGCAGGGTAATCGTTCTGTCTGTGATAGCTGCCAGCAAAATACACGTGAGTGTCCACATCAAAATCTACAACAGGCTGGGGAGCACTCCAAAAAGGATGGGGAGGGGAAGATGACAGCTCATAAACCGAGCCTTACAGCAAGCAGGGGTCCAAACCCCAGCACGCCGATCCCGCCCATGTGAACGCTGATTGGCAGCACCCAGACTCCCCAGGAGAGCGCCAACCCCACGCTTTGGCACACTTACCTGCCATTCCCAGGCAGCCACAGTACACCTGTCTGTTTTACTCCCTCCACAGAATGTAATTGTCCAACACGACTAACAGCGCAGTGGCATATGCCTAGTGGCAGTAACTCAAAAGTTTGCGAATCCTGTGTTTTTAGGCCCACAGAAATGTTTTTTCTTCACAGGTCATTTGTATCCCGTGACTCATAACAAAGGACCACAGCATATATGCAAGAAGGACGTACCTACAGCAGACTGCTGCTGCTGCCCTCTTGCCAGCTCATAAGCAAAGAAAGACCTGAAAGTATTCCCGTAATACTTCCCCCGAAATATTTTTCCCAAAGTTTTATTGTTTTTATTTCCGTTACCCCATTTGCAAATGCAAGCCTCCACTGACAATTCTACAGTGCAGGAAGCAAAATCCAGGCCGCGATACCTGAGGATATTGGCTCAATGAAGACTTTCTCTACCTGTACGCTGAGGCCCTTTGCAGAACCCTTCACAGGCGCATGACACCACAGGGGCTAACGCTGAGGGCCGGCTGAGGCAGTTGGTGACAGCTTGGGGGCTGCCAGCTTGGTCCTTATCACAAAAATAATTAACACCAGTTGCTTGCAAAACTGTCTTAAGCTTTAGTTTGGCAGCCTTGTCTTTCCTCTGTCTCCAGAAGTAACTTTTAAGTAAGATCTGGTTCTCTACCACATCGCTAAATCAGCCTTTCCACAGTAAGAAGCAAAAGCATCCCCTTGCTTGCAACAGAACACTGCAAGTTAAATCTCTTAGAAAAGATACTGTAACTACCTCATGAGGGAATTAAAAATAAGGAAAGAAAGCAACGACGACTCTCCAGGTCTCCTCAAAAGCTCCATTTCCTACCTTGCTGTAGAAGGACAAATAAATTATGCATTTCACTTGGTAGAAAGCATCTGACTACTTTGGAAAACATACCCTGAAGTGTACAAGTTCACAATGCCAGGTAGTAATGCTGGGGAAGACGGGGGACATTCATGAGTTCCCATGGCTGCATAATTCTTTATGTTTGTAAAAACTGGATCTTTTCAGTAACTACAGCACCTACATTCTTTGGCTAAAAGGAAAGCGGAACGCATTTCAAACACAAATAAGTAAAACTGAATTTTACAATACACACATTTGTTTACACTAGAAAACCCATGATATATGGGAGAAATGAAACTGAAGTATGCATCTCAGATCGATAAATTTCACCTGTCCTTATTTCCTATAAAAAGAACATCTCAAAATATCAAACAGGGCAGGAAAAGCCAAAAAAACAGAGCTTTTGCTGTTACAGTACCAGACAATATTGCTGTTCAATATTTTCATATCAAAGGAAATTCAGGCACTTAAAGTAATAGGTTCCCGGTATTGCTGGTAGTCTTAACTGAGATAAGGCAGGAGATAAATACAGACAGGGTCAGATCCAGTTTTAAGCAGCTTTAAATACACAGTTCTCAGTCAATGGCTGATACTAATCTCACCCGCCCACCTTCTCCCTCACCCAAAAGCACAGTTGGAGACTAAACACCTTGAAATAAGGTCACCCTTAACGCTGTGGCCCATCAGCTACCAGCAGAGCCCAGAGGGAAACCAAGGACCACCCCGGCAGTGCCACCTCAGTGCTGCTCTCGCCGACTGCCCCGCTGTCTGCCCGGCCCTGTTGTCTCCCTGTCCTTGCACTGCGAGTAGAACAGACTACAGCGACACTGTTGCGCTAAGAGCGGTGAGAGTACACTGCTGCAGACACTATTATTCACACTTCTCGATGGCGACCTTCATCCCTGCCCATCATTCATCCTTAATTTCTAATTTTGGTTGTTTTTTCTCCGCTGTGTCAACTAATGCTAACACCACTTGGGTCCCTGATTTTAGAAGACTGAGGCCCCAAAAAGGGTGCTGTATCCCAAATCCAGCTTACATGATTTTTCCCCCCAAAATACTTAAGTAATATATACAAAAAGAACTATTTGTAATAAAGCACAGATCGTCCTACCACACAGGCTGGCTCCTGAGGACAATTAACAGTCCCATAAACTCACTAGTCTGTCATCAGTTGAACACAAGGATCTACCTGTGAAGTTTTGCAAACCTTTTCCTCAGTTTTATAAGCTATTCAAAGTTCTGGGTTTGGTTTCTGCCAGAAAGCATAAGTTCATTCCCTGGAAATAGGGGGAGGGGCGGGGGAACCACAACCCTTTTTCTAAAATTCCTTGCAGGGAGGCAGGACAACCTACAGTTATTGATGTTTGGCATTTGATAGTATGATTCAGCAGGGAATTCTGCTCCGCTTTCCAAACACTGCACTGTGGACCAAACTGGCAAATCCAAATCCAGATTATTTGCTTTGGCAACTCATGAGTTAAACCTTTTAAAGTTTTACTGCCGTTTTATAATAGGTTTCCATTTGAATGGCTAAATGCAGGAATGTCAGAGACATCTTTTACTTTATGGAATAGTAAGTTCATAATTCAAATTGCACATTGTTATGCATGAATTAATATGTCACACTCTGAAATAAACGCAAATGGAACTACTGTATAGAATTCAGGCATGTGTTTTGTTTAGTTTTTTTAATAAACAAAGTCAATTAGCTGCTTCTACTTACCACTTTTTTTACGTTTTTCTACTGTGTTAGATGTTCTGCCACAGTATCTTTTCTTGGCACAGCTCAGAGGGCTAGCATGTTTTAAAGAAGCAGACAAACTGGCAATTTTAACATTAAAAAAAAATGGGAAACTGGCTAGAGTACTGATGCAAAAGCAAGGAAGGAAACTCATTTCCTTCCTCAAAAATCTTTTCTAGCACATCCATCTTTATATACCTTGCTGTCTTTCATCCCAGCCAAGTGTTGGATTGCTCCAGATATTCCCACGGCAATATAAAGTTCCTAGAAGAAAACAAATACGAGACATTTTTGGTATCCACAACATAGTTTCAGTAAGCTCTCACAAACCTTACTCAAAATCAATTACATGTAGTAGTTTTCACATTACAGTAGTTTTCAATATTAAAGGCATCTGACGATTGGTTCTCTTTCCCACTTGGGGATGTAACGTAACTGTAAAAGGAGAATCCCAAAGGAGCATCTGGCAAAGACAGATGGGGGGGAGGAAGGAAAAAAAAAAAAAGAAAAAAAAAGAGAGAGAGAACTGCACCACACTTAAGACACTGCTCAGCTCGAGGACAGGGCAATCAGTGCTACCCATGAGCCTGGAGATTCCCAACGCAAATATGAAGCAAGATAACCTACAAACAGATAATGCAGTTGCCTAAAGAGTTGCCTAAGCTTTTTTGTTTGCAGCCTCTAGCACCCTTTAAATAAGACAGAATGCACAAAGCTGAAATTCAGGTGTTTAAACCTTTAAAAAGTTTCCTATATGGCAGGATAAAACATTTCAGATACTGAAGTGGGCTAGCGCACTTGTAGTGATAGTCTCTATTATTTACCCCAGCCCTCAACGTTCACGTGCCCTAAAGCTTTATTCTTCCCCATTCGCTATCAGCTCCTACACGGGATGAGTAAAGAAATGCTTCCCAGGCAGGCACCAACACTTTGGGGCTCCCAATCTAGCATCTCCAAAGAGACTTACATTCAAAATAGATGAAAATGTATACGCGAATAGATCTGTATTGACAGTTTTAATTCACAGCACAAAAGTATTTTTTCCCCTTGGGCTGAAAGTCATCCAGGCTATAATCTATCCAAAACCAAGTATATTTTCAGCTCTGTAGCAGTTTTCCCACCAGCACAAGTCAAAGTAGCAGTGAAACCTGCACTGCTTAGCTACCTAATTTTACAGAAGAAAAACAAACTAAGTACTTTTCACCCACTCATTCAATAAGAGGAAACTTTAACACACAAAACTAGTTAGGGGATCATCTGTCAAAACCAATTCAAAGGTGGCATTTATACAGGCTTAGAAAAGACGCAACCCTCAAATACTAACAGAATTTCTCTTTTAAAAATACCAAGGTTCGTCCATATTTAAGAACATACAAATCTAATTCAAGAAATTATTTCTGGGGCCAGGGAGGGTAAGAGGGTCAAAAAATCTTATCCCTGTGCAACTGAAGATGTGCATTACAGTCAAGTGGCTTTTAACATGAGAGAACAAAGCACAGCTGTGGAACAGGCACAGACCTGCAGAACAGGCTGCCAAATGAAGGTGTTCAAATACAGAGACCATGCAGACTGCATTTTCCACCCAGGCCTGATAGTCATTATAGCAATTAAAGAAAAAAAAGAATATTGCTTTCTGATGTTTCTGCAGCTACAGATTTGCCCTATTACGTTGGTTTTTAAATAGGAATAGATAAATAAAATTTATGAAGCTTTTCTACACAAGCTATCTCCTGTAAAAATTGAAGAGAAGGGAAAACAGAGCAGGAGCTAAGTATTTCCTATTAAAAAGACTTGCTTTGAAATCGAAATATAGTCTATATATTTCCACAAAAACACACAGCTGTTGAAGACACTCAGAAATGTCTTAGCCTCAATAGCTTTTTACTGAGTAGATTACTATTGGAGGTCAATCCATTTTAACCACAGCTGCAATGTAATATAATATGTCCATATAAGAACTCACAGTAAGAATGCAATATTTTAATTATACCAAATAAAAGAACAGATGTTACAGAAGAAATTATTCTAACATCATATACTCTTTAATACAAGCTCTTTTTAAAAACACATTACTGTAATTTGATTTTTTTTTTTAGAGCAATTCATTAAGTGCCAGTCATCTAGACTACCAGATACTCTTACCAGTCTGTTTAACATTGTGAAATTCAGTCTTTGGAAAGAATCCAGCTAACCAGGAGCCAGATGCCTATGTATATATTCTATTAAAATATCTAGGAAAGACAAGGATGTTTCATTAGAAGGACATTTGTAAATCACGAGGTTTGTCTCAAAAGCCTTTATTATGCCTCCAAGCCATGCCCTTCTAGGTTACGTGCTTTTGGCTCTCTGGCTACGGTAACTGGTCCAGGCAGCAGGCTCTAACACACACGGCAGATCACCTCAGTCATGTTTTCATACAAAGAACACATAAGAGAGCATGTTTCTTATCAATAGTTCCATACCATAAAATAGATTTGATTGCTTAAATCTATTCTACAATTTGGTAGGAGGGAAACAAAGGACCCATAAGGTCTGAACGATAAATAAAGATTCAGGACCGTTGAGTGCTCTCCAAGCAGAGAATTCGACTAGTCATCCAGTGAGATCATAAAAGACTCAGAATTTCAGATTTCTAAGTTATTTTCAGGGTATTACCCTTGTTTTGATGTTCTCCCTGAAATCATTAACTTCTATGAGGCCTTTTGCTGAGTCCTACCATTTCTACTGCATTAGTGTTCAAAGTCCCAAGCCAGGACTGTAGCCACAAGCACTATGATGTAAGTGAGGGAGGAAAACGGAAGGCAGATCTGTACCACAGAGCAGCGTCACTTCCAGTTGCACTACATGACATGCCTGCCATCGCAGCAGAGAGCACATTAAGGTCTGGAAGAAGATCTCAGTTCCTCAGAGCTCAGCTGCGCAGGAGACCCACGCCAAGGCATGGATCAGAGTCTGGATCGCACCTCTCAGGTGCCAACAAAGATGGCTTTACACCAACTTCCAAGTTCCTGCTTTTTGGATCCCTGGAAGCTGCTCTAATTACTGCTGTCAGGTGGCTGATCCACAGCCTACAATTACAGGCACTTACGTCAAAGCCCAGGACATGGAGTGGCATTTATTAACTCCCCAGTGCTTGTGCGCAGGCAGGTTTTCACTGAAGGGCTGCTGCCAGCGCTGTGCCACATGAGAACGGTGCAACAGAACAGCAAACAGATTCTGTACCAAGGGGCTCACTGCACTGTCTGATACAAATGAAGTCCCAAAAGCAATTAAAGTCAAGGAAAGTGAAAATTTTGGTGGTATGAGGATATGGCATCAGGTTAGACAATTGTCTTGCCTGACAGTAACTTAATTTCACACAGGAAATAATTACTGTACACATGTCACAAATCTTTATTTTGTATGAAGTGGACAGTGGACACCAGCACAGGGGAAGGGACACCTGAGAAGAGAGCTAACGGTGAGAAAGAACACAACGGAGGGAACAGGCAGCACAGAAGCTGGATGGACTAAAGAGCCTAGGAGTGTACGAAGCAGAGGGGAGGGATGCACCACCAGGAAGTACTTAAATTAAAGACGTGCTATTGCAGAAAGGGTTGGGTACGCCAGTAATGGGAACACGTGAAGGTGGGGGCATCAGCATGTAACATACCCCTTAGGCTTCTCACAAGGGCTACAGCAGCAGCCCAAGCTGATTCTGCCAGCAAACTGACACAAAGGCCAAGAGTTTTAATTTGTCCTGCCACACAACGTCCCACAAGACTCCAGTGGGAGCCAGGACCCTGACAGAGACCTCCAAGTTTGTAAGCGCAAATTTGCATCACAACCACCCTAAAAAGAAACAAAATTCCAAGTCCCGAATTTATCCTATTCAAAGGCAAGATTCCAAATCAAGAATCCAACTTCTCATTTACTATTTAAACTATTCATCTAGCCTTGTTTTGTTTTTTCGACAAACATGACTGTGGTATGTCTTGTAGAGAGAGTCATTGTATGTTCATCATTAAAATGAAAAAATCCCCCTTAGCCACCCCCTAAACTCTTACTTCCGCTTTAAATCTACCCAACTTACATATTAGCATCTACAGCAAGTCAATGAGACTTCACATGCATGAATTTGCACAACTGGCTCCAGAATCCATACAGCCAGTTATACGCTGTTTGGATAAATATCACAAGAGTGCTATATGTGGATGATTATAATTACCAATATACCAATGCAGTTATTTTCCTGTGCATACTGACTCTTCCAATTATTTATAGAATAATTTGTGGTATATAATATTACTTCATTTTTACTTATGAGAATATTTCAAAATGCTTTAGGCTGCCTTGGGGCAGTTAAGGTACATTTGCTTAAGAGAACCACAAGAACAGTTTTCAGTTGCAACTTACAGTGACTTTGAATGCTGCTTTCAGAGACCGCTGTACATCCACAGGTACAACACAAGATGAGGTAGTCACTTTGCAAGCATGCCGTCAGCTACTATTGATTTTTATGCCAATTTCTGAATTACGCTGAAAACCTTCAGTGTACATCAATTCATCATCCTACTAGTGGCATGCTTTTAAACAGGCTAGTTTAATAAACCCCTTTGGCACACATACTCTTTTTAAAGGAAGCTCAGATATTTTATTTTCTTTGCAAGAGTGAAAGGACAATGAAATTAGAAAGAAATCTCTGTAATGAAAATAGTTTCATACAGGAGATTCCTTCCAATTACAAGCTATTAACCCAATAAAATATTTTCTGGCTTGACACTAGTTCATATATATTACACTGCATATCAAACAATTATCCAGCATGTACTACTTTGATGCAGTTGAGTATGTTCCATTCAAGAAGCATACATTACTAAACTATATCCCAACTACAGTTTCTTTTTCACTTTAAGAACCTTTGATCAACCAAGCTATGTAATTACTCTTAAGCGTGGTTAGGGTGTCTGCTGGAGTGCAGGGCCATACAGCAATTTTTTTCTCTCTCTAGGGAAAAGCACATCAATTGCTTTCAGCTAAATGCACTCACATATGAATATTTTAGTACAATTTAATGTTTCTGCACCAACCCCAAAGGAGCAGAGCATCAATTTGTGAACATAGTTTTCTTGGAGTTAAAAGCTACACTGGATAATGCAGGATGAAAGGGGTTGTCAATCCCTAGCTTTTTAGCAAGTCAGAGAAAGGTAGTCTGTAAATTCAGTCCCAGCTGCATACAAATAGCTCTCTAAAGTTTGCCACTATAAAGCTACTTTTCAACAATAGTGAATTATCAGAGGAGATATTCCAAAAACAATTTCCCAAGCACGGTCAGTTTTTCCAACGCTATTCCCATTTGCTAGCTATCTAACAGCCTCAGCCATTTATACAACATAAAGTGCACCTACCGATCTGTTAATAAAACGTAATGTACAAATAACACATTCCTGCAAAGAAGCTAGCCGAAGGTAGGAGAAATTAAGTAGTGTACCATGTGTTTGAATAGAGAAACTCTAGTATCTCAATATTCCCTTGTATGTGTAACAAATTAGGAACTAATAAAGATCTTAGCATTGATAAGCAAGGATAAGCAAAGGCATTTTTAAAGTGAGTACGATCAAGATGACAGTAGTGACACTTCTCATGAAGCTCAGGGAATTAATTCGTTCATTCTGTTGTTAGCAATTTTTTGTAAGAGCCAGAAAACAAAAAAGATCAGAAGCACTGGAATAAAATACACCTTGTTTTACTTTCCCTACAAAACTTAACAGACATGCTAACCTGAGCAAGCAAACGATCCCTAAGAAACTGACACCAAACACAAAGAAATACGAAGTATAGGAATAATGTAAATAACATGATACTGTCTTTCTCCCTTCCTGCTACTCCCAAAGCAAGATGATGACTACTAAGTGCTAAGAAACCACTCACTGCAGTGAAAGGGACTGCCTAGTAAAATACTGGAGCGTATACAAGCTCAGAAAGCATCCCACCCTCTTGTAAAAGAAGTGGAGCAACAGGAATTCCACTGCTCTGTAGAGGACCATTCTGCACCTTCAGGTAGCTCTCTGCCAGAAAATGCTTCCTTGTCATTCAGCTTTCTTTTTCCTGCTACTAATTTTATCCCACTCCTGCATTTTCTACCTAATGTAACACCTTAAGTTGTTCCTGCTCTTCCACAGCTTTGGTGCCTTTCAACTTAACCAATATCTCACTCTTCAGCTTCTTAACTGGAGCTGCCCCTCTTTAACATGCCTCTTTTCCCCTCATTATTACTGTCAATTCCTGACAATTTTAAATCTGCCTCCCTTTTGAAGTTCCTGCAATTCATTACATCCAGAGAGACCCTCTGGTATGAAATTAAAGCTTAAGCACTGAAGCTATACAGGTCATCAAGTTTAGTCCTGGCGATCATATCAGAACTACACTGAATTCCCATCTGCATTCCCCACCCGAGGTTTCTCAGCACATGCAACATCCAAATGCATCTGCCTTCTCTGCAATCATATCACATTTCTAGCACAATCATCTAATCCAGTATCAATTATTACTACATCACGTATTTCCCAACTTCTGCCTTCCTGAGTTTTCCACCTCAGTTTCTTGTTGCCTGTTAGTATTTTGTGCCCAGTGTTGAAAGTAACAAGACAGCAGCAACTGAACACCTCAAAAAAAAGGAGTTCTGCCTGGCTGTGCTTTCCCTGATGGATGCACCCTCTGTACTGGACCCTCCTCAAGAAAGCCTCACAATAAAGTCTGAGATGGTGAAGGTGTGGCTTTCTAGCCACAGTCCACTGATGGCTAACCCCGGATGGACACCTTGAGTCCTACAATTGTGACATGCTGGTCCAGCCACATCTTCCCTACTGCCAACTAGGAAAACCTATAAAGAAAGCTAAAGCAGTTATAGAACTGGACCCCTGAAAGACCACAGACTTCAATACAGGAAAAGAAAATAAATTTAAAAAAGAGTGAAGTGAACATTTAAACTCTGAAGAGATTAAACTAGAAGGATGCCTTTCAGGGAGCAGCAGATCCTTCATCTTCCAAAGGTCAGTGAATAACAAAATAAACAGCCTAAACCAACACAGGCTTTCTGAAAAAAAAACAAAAACAAAAACAAAACAACTCAGTGCCACAGAGGTTTTGTTTGTTTTCTGGGGGGAAGAAGTTGAGGGTGAGATAGTCCCAGTACAACCCCATCTTTCTTCAAAAGCTAAAGGGAGAATATAACTAGACTAGGACACAAGGGAAAACTTGGGAAACCGTGGGAACAATTTGGGTGTCCAAACATAGGTGCCTGGTGGCATTGTAGACGACGTAGGATTTCCCACCTGAATCATAAATGCTGCTCCAGAAGGCAGTCTCCAGATCCCACACAGTAAATACTAGCCCTGTGAATGTACTTTTTATACCCCAGATGGCTAAAATGGCATTAGACACCTATTTCTAGGCATTCAATCATCCCCTATACGACCCTTCCTTGCAAATCTGTACTGCAAAGGTCACAGTTCAAAAACTAACAGAAGCTACTTAAGGCTTATAGCAGTTGCTTTCCTTTTCTCACAACAGTCAATTTTTTTGTTTAAATACTAGACAAATTATTCAAGTTCATGAGAAATATTACATACTTCTTTCTATGTCAGAAATGTTGCTAATTATACCTAGGGTAAGGAAAGCTAATAGTGAACTAATAAATGAAGCATTCATGTTCCATTTATAAAAGTTTTAAATAACTGAGAAACATTATTTACACCTTCTTTCTTCTCCTCTTCCCTTTTGTTCTTGTTCCTTTCTCTTTTTTTGTGAACAAGATAGAAAGACCCGGGAAGATTTTTACTGTGAAAACTAACGCCCCCAACTATTTAAAATTTCTTATCTAAAAATAGCAGTTATTCTGGGGTGGTGGTGGGAGGCTTGATTTGTGCAGGAAATTTAGTATTTTCTAACTGGATATAATTAACTAATACTTAACAGTAGGCACTCATGGGAAGGATATTTTTATCCAAAACCAACTAATTTGAACAGTCTTACAAGGGCTTTTTTCTTAAACAGAAACTACATACAGTGCTTGATCTGAGAACTGAATTTCATTTTTCTGCAGAACACCTGCATATAAGAAATAGTGGAAAACAACTGGCTTCTAATTTAAAAAAATACGCTCCTAAAATGGTTGTCACTGATTAAAGACATTGAATATACTAAATTACTTTTTTAATTAGGAAGGTAACATTTTGTATTTTAATATACCCACTTATGCCTAAAAATTTCCTTCCTTCCATCTCATCAAATAATACAAATCAGCCTTCTCTTTCATAAGACAGAATGTTCAAACAGAAGCTGCAATCACCTGAAATCAACAGGTAAAAAAAGCTACTAACAGAAACAAAAATAATACACCAAACATTCTAGCAACTGGAATAAAATTATACAGAAGAAAAATTACCAAAGATCCAGGCAAAACCCAACAAAATGCATAAATTCCAACATGAACAAAAGCTCAAAGTTTACACATCCAAGGCTATTTTGGAAGTGTAGTTGTACTCTATAGAACTAATTTTCAAACAGAAAGAAGGTGAAATGTGTAGTCCTTAATTAACTCTGTTCTTTCATTACTTAAACTAACTATATTTGTTTCTTGACTGGCAGTTTGTTCGTGTATCAATACATCAGCATTTGAGGAAAGCTGCTGTGGCTGTGAGGTTCTCACGTCCCGTGACGTGCTGTCTGGGCTGCCCTCTTAAAAACTGACGCTAGTCACAGAATTACTGAAGGTCCAATGACCAAAATTACCTTTCCCTCGCCAAATCCACAATCAACGGCACAAGGGAAGAAATAAGCAGGTCTTTTAGATTATTACTTTCTTACCCAATGATCAGCACAGAAACACTCCCCAGCAGTCATACACAAAAAGCAGCAGTAGAAGCACCTCCCCTCTTCCTGAGCTTGTAACTAACTCTTCTCCCTCTGTAGTCTCAAAAATGACCCAATTCCAGAGTCCTTTAAAAACAATGCATTCCAATCCTCCACTGAGACTGGTCAGGAGACTATTAATAGAATAGTAAGAGCATACGCTAAGATACTTTCCCATCAGAAACAGCTGCACAGGAGAGCAAGTATGGCTCAAACTCCAGCAGTTTCTTGTATCCAAGATTCTTCCCCTGCTTAACACCCACACACCCAGGAGGGCATGCACCATGTCAGCTGGAGTTCAAAACTAAACACAAAACTCGGGTCTCAGCTAATATAACTAACCAATGTAAAAAGCTGCTTTGCAATTTTCCAGATAAAATGCCGTGAGCTCTCCCTGAACTACGGATATCAAACATACCTCATAGGAAGAGAAAGCAGTCATCTTCTACAGGATTATTATCAGTATAATCTTGATCTGATCAAGAAAGTTCAGTTCTACTCCTTCTTTAAGTGAACTCTATCTTCCACTGCACAGAATAGTTTTCTAGCTAAAGTACCAAAAAGACGGTGAAGTAGAATTAGGAATGTGAAGTTAAGAATTTGCACCTGTAGACTCCCTCATATTTAAGATACCTACCCAGCACATTGAAAAATTTATTCCTCTCATCAGCAACTGAGAGCTTAGTATCAATTCAATTTGCTCTTTCATTACAATTAACATAAAGTATTTTCTATACTTTGTAGCCACTGTATGCTGTTCTTGCATGTATTTTAAGATCCAGAAGAAATACTTGAACAATTTGAAAGAAATGGCATATAATTTTCAGTGCCTAATAAATACTTGTTAAGAAGGGAGATGAGAGAGAATTGCATCAACCTGCTGACAAAAAGATGTGGCACCATGTCATTATGCCAGTTAGGATCGTTTATTGACACAACAGTTAAACGTTCATTAGTCGGTCCTTACTAATGGCTGTTTTAACAATCCTCTGACAATGATGACATTGATGTGATCCTATGATGCGGCTGTATGTTCTTATGACTTTCACATGTTGCTATGAGCCATCTGTGGCAAGTTATAGCACTGTATCTTCATCAAAAACTAGCCCTTTTTGTTTCAACATAATTGTTTATGTGCCCTTGACTCTGGAAACAATGTTCATTGTTGAGCCTTGAGACGCACAAACCAGAGCTGAGCTGTCTTCAAACTGCATTTTCCACTTCATTAATGGATATTTGGGTAGTGAAGAACTAAGGATGGTCAGTCTCATCTCATGCCTTTTCACCATATACAGTTAAAGGACACTCAGCTTACTCCCTGGTATTCAAAGATTTGGGGAACCTGCAATTTCTATATAAGTTGCAGTTGCACTTACTGGATTAATGTTGATCAGCTTGCCAAGACCTATAGCTGCAATACGCTGGACCTTACGCCTACTGTGTGACCAAAGGAAAGCACATGACATTTTAATACCAATGTTCCCTCAGCAGAGAGGAAGTACTATGCTGAGGGCTACAGCTGTCCTGCACTACGTCCAAAAAAATAACAATTACATACTGTGCACAAAAGAAAGACATCACCAGAAAGAAGAATTTGGGTTGCATTTGCAATCTCTAAAGCCTCACAATTTCCTTGCATAGTAGAGGTTAATATCACTACTATCAAGATTCTGGAAGGACACAAGATGCAACCAGATGGACCTTAAGTCTTATCAATAGGTCTATTTCTCAGAAGCCGGTTTTGTAGCAGTTGGTTATCACATAGATTTACAGGTTAATCATTAGTGTGCCTAGAAATAGCTCCACTTAGCCCTACAGGGCTATCATCNAAAAAAAAAAAAAAAAAAAAAAAAAAAAAAAAAGGGGGCAGCAAACATCCCAATCCAGATTTCAAGACAGAAGAACTCAGAAGCACAAAGTATCTTGTTCAAGAAAACCCAGCAGGCAGAACTGACAACAGATCCAGGAATCACAAGTTCCTGTCTTTGATATCTTCCAGTACTGCTCTATCCTGCTAAATGTATTCCTGGAAAAATAACGGTCGTGGTTTAAAGTTCTCGAATTTACAGCTCTTAATGGTACAAAGGCAAAACATTTCAGATCCTATTAAGGCTTTGGACACATACAGCTTTTCAATATAATTTAAATTATTGTGATTTGGTAAATGCAGCAGTTAAAATATGACAAGTTTCTCTACAAAGTTCCAGCTCACTCTCCCTTTCTGGTCTCATTAAGCCATTAACAAATAAAAAGTTGCACTTTGGTCCCTTCTGTTGCCATACATGCTCATCAAAGAGAACTGCTTACTGAAAGGCTAAAAGTTTACTCAATTATGTAGCTCAAAGTGTACATCTGACAGATTGCCATATCTGCCCATGTTCTTAGTCACAATTCTCTACTCATGTCCATGACCGTCGCATCTCAGTATGAGCTAGCGCACACTCTGCCCCACACTGAGATGAGCTACATTTGTACGTTCTTATTTACAAATGCTCAATGTGCTTTATCTGTCTACCACTTCCCCCACATTTCCCCAGGTCATAAGGAACAATGAAAGTAGTCTCAGATTTCTACATGACAGAAAGCGCCCCCCCCAGGATCCAAAAAGACACAGGGACAGAAATCCATCCCGTGATATCAGGATGCATGGCAGAAAAGACGTGCAGCAGGTTATTTCCCAATATGAAGACACTCATTAGAGCATGCCCTTCTTGGTATTTCACGCTACAACAGCCAACCTGTAGATTATTTATCTCTGAAGTTTCTTGCACTTTCACCTCTTTCAAAAATTTTGCTTAGAATGCAATAACCCAGTTACAGTTACCAAAACTTTAAACCAAAAAAATCATCACCTGTAAAAAAAACCAAAAAGCACACTTTCCAGAGATCAAGCCACGTATCAATACAATTTCAAGTTTATGTTGGCAATGACATCTTTTAGCATATCAATGATGGCCATTAGAAAACTAAAAAAGGTTCAGCACAGGCAACTATGAAAAAATTCAGCATGCAAAACCTCTGACAAAACTGTCTGCAGAACACTTCCGATTGACCCAAAGCAGAGTTTTACATCACAGCTTGCTGCTGTAGCTTTGCAAACGCACGGTCAAGTGACAATATCACAATGGGCACATTGAGATTTTCCTGTTAGGCTCAGTATTAAGACTTAGCTCATTTCTAAGCATTTGCTTTGAAGGAAAATGCATGCTAGAAAACATCACAGCTCTTTTATGAAAGATATTTCCATACTTACTGGTGCTACTATTTTGCCCGTCTGTCCAACTTGCATGTCATTAGGAACAAAGCCAGCATCAACAGCTGCACGGGAAGCTCCAACTAGTTGAAAAGAAAATATTTCCAGTGTTTTCTTTTAAAATATTAGCGAGCCAAATTTCTATCACCATAAAAGCACATGTATTTTACTGAAGAGTCCCATACTCTAAAGGCACGTATTTAGAAACTTCCCTTTTAAAAGCTCTTATAGTAATCCCTCTCTATACCACTGGCTGAAACTTCCAAATACTAAGTGCTAATGCACTTCATAAGCAACAGGAAATCCTTACTCCCAGCACCAAAGGGCCATATATTAAAAACTGAGGATTTCAGTCTGGCATATTTCCATTATTTTCTCTTGTTGCTTTGTAAAAAGAAGATTTTCCCATAAATGTCTTCCCATAATGTTCCTCCAAGTTTGAATAGAACACATGTGCCATCTTATACTGCTGTGGAGCTCAAAGGTCAGGCATTGTAAAGAAAAATATCAAAGTAAACTTGAAAACGCCACATGGACATTTAGTTAGTGAAGCCACCAATTTAAAAACAAAGCCAATTCATGTAAAACTGTAAATTCATTATTACACATAAAATCTAAAACTAATGTAGTTAAAACGTTAATGCAAACAGTTCCTCCTCCTCCCCCAACCATTACTTAAAATATTTTGCTGAAACACTGTGCACAGAATACAGATGCACTCAAACTACAAGAACTGTGACAGGGATTCTGTAAAGGAGTATAAAGTACAAAGAAAGTACCAGCTCTTAGAAGTGAGCTAAAACTATTTTTTGATTTATGCAACTTCACTTTTTGTTCACGAGCTTGTGTTCTGAAGACTTGAGGAAGACAGGGAATATTACAGTTTAGTATTTTGCTTCATACACAGGCATTTAAATACACGGTTGACCACAAGGACAAGATAAAGTTTTATCTATGACTAAACTAACAGGATTTTAAGAATTTATTTAATAGAGACATGAAAATAAGACTTAAGATGAACACCGTTTTTAATGTGACCTTTTAAAATTATAATAGCCAGGGTTAAAAAAAAAAGGATGGAAACAAGCTTTACCTGCAGCATGCAACTGATCTGCGAGATCATACAACAACTTAAAATTTTCACCGCTCTTCAAGCCTCTCCCTTAAAAGTTAAGAACAAAAAAAGATAAAGAAGAACGTAATATGCTTTAAGATTTTTTTATTGCCTACACAAATTCTCTGTACAAGTATTTATGTTTGCAAAGGCACAAATATATGCTTGGATAGGGTATTTCTGGATATATTACTAAAGAGTATTTAATATTTGGAGATTTAGCTTTCCTCTTTGTGATTAATATTATTATTTCATATGTATAAACCAACACCACTCTGTCTGCTTTACTTCCTGCACACAGCACCATCAAGATCATTCTCTGAAATCAAGGAAACTGGATTTTTTTACTAATTTGTGCTCCCTCTGCTGGCTTTAGGTACGAAACTCTGCAGTGGGATAACTACAAAATAATTTTTTAGCCGTAGGCATACAGTAAAAATCACAGTCCACCACTTTATACCTGAAGAGCAGAATACAAACATAACGATTTTTAAAATCATTACAGCCATCACATAATTATGTTTGGAAAGCCTGTAATGATTAGCAATAATTTTCAATATGACAGATTTGGATCTAAAACCATTTCATATTGCTATAGTTTTAAAGGGACTCACCAAATATGACAATGATCCTAAAAAGCCTAGTAGCATGTGTTAAACTCATGTTTTGCCTCTTCACGCAACAATGCTGGGTGCGTTCTCACTGGCCCCTATGCCGTATCTCAGAATTACATCACAATTTTTTTTTAATGTATCACATTATAGTGTTCTGCTACGGACATTATTTAATCAAGATGCACCATTACTTACATGTAACATAACAGTTTTAATATTATCTACTTACCACCCGATACAACCACTTTTGCACTAGTAAGCTCTGGTCGGTCACTTTTTGTCAACTTCTGCTCAATCCATTCAGACAGCCCAACAGGTGGTGGAGGGGTTACTGCATTCATCAGATGAAAAAAAACATCCCCAAGATAAAGGATAATTCATGTATTTTCAACCTTTAAAATTTGAGCTCAAACTTAATGCAAAAGTTCATTCTATAACCAATTCTACCACAAGCTCTTAGCTACTACCAGTAATTGCTCTGTGGCTCTGAGTTACAACCCTCTTTCGTTAGTTATGTTTAAGTAACCTATAGTACAAGCTGCCCTAAAATGAAGGTCTGTTGTATAAGTAATACATTGATAACAACGCAGCATAGTGTGGTTCTTATTAAGACAGGCAAACAAGCCAATTAATTAGTGCAATGACAGTGCAATATGCTAATCTTAACCATCAAGTAGCATTTGTTTCCTAACATCCACAGGATGGTTCAGGGGCAGGTACTAAGCCACCCAGAAAAACATGAGGACTGGGACACACGCACATGCAGCACATTACTAATGATTGCCTCTGCTGGATTTACAGCATGGTTATAAAAAGGCCCACAGTGAATAACAGTAGAGGTGATCAAACACTGGAACAGGCTGCCCAGAGTGGTTGTGAAGTCTCCACCTGCGGAGATACTCAAAGCCTGACTGGACAGTCCTGGGCAACCTGCTCCAGGAGGTTTGGAACAGACAGTCTCAAGAGGTCCCCTTCCAACCTCAACTCTTTTGTGACACTGTGACTGGATTTCTCCACCATCAAAGCTACACTGGCTTCATTAAAATAATAATTTAAACTGATTTAGTTAAAACTGATCTAAAACAGCAACCAGGTGTTCTCAAATCCATTTAAACTGCTACTAATTCAGCTAGACACTGTAATGACCTATCTCAATTGAAAGATGACCCATTAAACCAAAACGGTGAATAGCCAGCCACTTTTACTTTTGCTCCATCTTGCTTTGAAAACCAATCTGGCTATTCAAACAGCTGTAACTTTAAATAAGAAAAAGTTTAAGATTGCAGTGCAAAGGTTTAAGCAGTGAGTGAAACAGGCACAGATTTCAGCACAGATCATCTCCATTTCCGGTCAAAGAAAAAGTAGCAAGCTAGCAGATAATCCACATCTTCCCTTACCTGACATCACTAAAAAGTGCAAGTACACACATTAAAACCATAAAGCTCAGATTATGACAATCAGTTTGCTTTGACAAATACTTCTGCAAAACATCACTGTGCAGTGAGCAAAACTTAACTCTATTACATGAAACAACAAAATACGAGAACAAATACTCACGCTTTTCTAAACTGGCACTACCACCACTTGTTGGTGCAGCCTCAAAAGAAGTTCCCCGTACAGTAAATATTTTAATCGCTTCATCACATTGCACAGTGCAAAGAATATTTCCTGAAAAAAAAAGGGTCACATTATATTTAAAAGAAGATACCAGACATACTATGCTTTTTAAAAAAACAAATAAAACTAATATCAGAAACACATTAGCAGTTCTACTAGAATAGGCAACATTCAGAAAGTTATGTCTCAAAACTGCAGTTTTAGATTACTAAAACTTGAAACCTAGGCACTTAGTAAATGTAGCTTACAAATATTTTAACTTACTTTTTAGCTCCATGTTTCTGAAGTATGACAACAAATCCTCTATTTTTGAAGGACACAGAGCATTCAAATCAACTCTTATTAAAGAGCTTTTAAATTTCAGAAGGGGGTAAAGAAAACCCCAACTTTTAAAGTGTCGCTTTTAAACATAGAGTGTCTATAATTCAAAGTAGATCTTTTATCCTGTTGCATGAATTCATCAGAACAGAAGACAATGAGGCCTGCCGCAAGTATCTGTGGGATTGTGTTTCTCTCAATAATATATAACATAAGGTATCTACTTCACAACTGGAGGCTGCAGGGAACACTAAAAGAGAAAAATGCTGCAACACCAGCTATTCATAAACAAAGTCATCTTGAAACTGTGACTTACTGGGAAGCAACTTAAAAGTGCAACACAAAACCACATTCTGGTAATGTAACTCGAAATGTAATACCATGTTGGTACACGTGGTACAATCTTGTACAGTAAAATTAAGGAACACAAACTAATGAGCTCATATCTAAATTAAAATACAATGTCAGACAAGCATTAGAGAAACAAGACTGAAAAAAGAATTGCAAATTAAGTCAATTAAGTATTATAAATAATTAGTTCAATGTCTTCATAATTAGGAAAAATAACCCTGTGTTATCTGAAATCAGAACTGATGCAAGTCATATTAAATAAAGCCGGACAATTAACTTATTGTTTTCTGTTTTACCAAATCTGATCAGAAGTACATCAACAAAGAAATGCAGTATGTATAAAGGAGATTACCAAATTCTATTAATTAAAGCGATAGACCTGGTTTCTAACTGATGGTACCAAAGTTGTTGGGATTACTTGCTTTCCCACACATGGAGCATCATGTCCCAGGTTTCATTTTTATGAACCACGGCAATTGAGATTGTAAAGTGAAAATTCCTATCATATTTCAAGGTTCTAACAACAGCATTATGTAGAAAAGTTATCAGTATTGGGTCCTTTATTGCACGAATACCACATAATCTTTTGTGATCACCCACCTGCATAGATAGTTCTCACAAAAGTGTCTGGTGACTGAATTTCAATGATGTCAGAAACAGGGGCAACATCAAGTTTGCCAGCCACTCTGGGAATAAGATTCTAGAAGTTAAAGATGAAAAGTTAGCAAAGGAAATGCTAAGTAAAATGCACACAGTCAGTAAAAGAACACCTGCTGTCCCCATTTTAACTTCATGTAATGCTGTCTGTAAGTAAAAAGACACATACCTAAGACTTTTGCAGGGCTACTCATGTAGCTTTAGCAGCCAATTAAAATCCCATTATTGTAATAACATTAGATATTTTATGAGACTTACTGTAAGTAAACTCTTAATTCAATATCTTAAATTGGGAAGCTTATTTGCTTCTATAGTTTAAAACTGAATATAGATGCAATTTACCCAGAAAATTGACAATTATGGATTGCTGAGCTCTTAGCACTTCAAGGGGAAAAAAAGCATTTTTGGAAGATAGTTACCAGAGATAATAGGAAAAAAACCCCAACACTGCACTGTCCCCTCAAAAGCAAAAAAAAAATATTATTTTAAAAATTAATATTAAAATATACATTCTCCTGCTCTGAAATTGACTAGAAAATTACTTAGCATCTTTAGGAATGGGAAGAAGGATAAAAAGAGAAACATAAAATCATGAAGAAATTAATGACAGCAAGAGCTTTGCTTCCATTCTGTCCCCCTCCTAATCTGGTACTACACAGAGGGCCCAGTTCTGAAATCTTTACTCACCTTAAGCACCCAAAAATGGCAGTGTAAGCTTTAAAGCCAAAGCTATTAACCTTTACTAAGACACTACAGATCAAAAAATAAAAAGTAGTAGTAAAACAAAAACCCCATAAGACTTAATGTATATAAAGATTTCTCTAAGCAAAGTTACAAGCATACAGATTGATATTGATTGGAAGTGAAAGTGGTCAGATGGAAGGCTGATGACATTATTCATCCCACATCGGCAATATTTCTGAAGTATCCTTTTTCTCTAATTTAGCTGCACTACAACACTGACCAGATTGTAAATACTGAGGCTCTCTGTATACTTAAAAACACACTCCTTAAAAAACAAGCTTTGAAAAAAAATGTATTTTCATTTAAAAACATCTTGGCTAGGAGTTGGATCTGTGTTGTTTACATACATTAACAGACATTTCAATTTATATGATTTACATCATAGATGCAATTCCCCCCGCCCCAAAAAAATGTTGCATCCAATAGGTCTCCACACTTTCATTTCAACGTGTAAATCATACATTTTTCATGTCAATTTACTATACTTTTCCTTCCAATTTTCATAATGCTTTCAGATCACTTAATCTATTTTGTGCTATTGTACATTTTGCCTTGTGTACATAGAACTAGCTGGTTACCACCAAATACTACTTCTACACTATTCCTTTGTCCAAGTCAGCCCATAATAAAACTCAGACATGAATCAGTGTTTCTAACTAATGAACTCTTAAGCAAACTACTGTAACATTTTTCAAAAACTCAAAACTGTCCATGGCTGACCTCTCTCAAGCATTTGATTCACACTCTTACTACAACGGTGTCTGTGTCTCTTTCCTACAAGAAATTTTTGATGCACTTTGATCTACTTACCTTCCCAAAGGCAGATGCTCCGGCACAAATGTGGGTGTAATTAAATTTTTTATGAGTTTCCAAAATCAAGGGAGTCAGCTCCTCTGAGGATAAAAATACAGTGCTCAAAATTTACAACTATCTTATTTTCAATTGCAAATATAAATACCATTTCTTTTGTTCAATAGGTAAGAACAACTCTCACCTGCTAGAAATCCCTTGTATACATCGTGCTGAGCCACTAGAACTTTTGCAACACCCTGCACTTTGCTGAGTTCTTGTGCTACCTATGATTACAAATGAATTATTATTAGTTTGTATTATAACAGGCACCACAAACAACAAAAGAGAGTCCCTGCCGCAAAGAGTTGACAGCTTATAGGTTAGTTAAAACTGGAACACAAAAGTATGTGAATTTCAAAAAGATAATGGAACAAAATGCAGATCTTGTCAGTCATGGCATAGTGCCTTATGGGATAATGAAAATGAATTTTGTGAATAAGAAAACTACAAAGCAAATCAAACATAGGAAAGCTTACCTCCTGTATGCAGGATTACACAATGATCTCATGATTTATTACAACAGCCGATAACAATCACACTTGAGGATTATTCTTCAGTATTCTGATACAATCAGGCAGAAACCAATCCTACTTACTTTTAAATCAGTCAATACCTACTGCACAAGCATACAATGCAAATACAAATGTACAGCGATGTTATGATCTTTGTCCAGATTTTAGGAGCAATCCTTTGTAGCTGACTTTGCCTACTGATGTGACGTATATTTTTAATTCTGTATTTATGCACATTTTTTTTCCTTTAAATTTGCAGAAGTGAAGTTTAAATGATAAAAGGGTTTTTGCAGATCAGAGAGAAGAGGACTGACAGCAGTGTCTGGAGACCACATGCATCACCCCAGAACTAGCAGTTTTACTGAGTTTGCTGAGTATCAGTTTACTCTCAAAAATTAACTAGAGGAAATAAACAAAAATTCCCTAATAGCTGCTACAGAATAATATGTTTGAGTAATGGACTCTTTTATTCTATCAATACAGATTCTTACAAAGAAACTTAAAAAAAACCCCAAACCTTCATTTTTTGTAAAGTACTTTTTCCCAGCATCACATACATTGCCAAATAGACACCATATACTAAAAAAATATAGTATATATTAAAACAAAAAAAAAAAACCCAAACAAACAAAACATTCCCAATCATGTTTCTACTATGCAGGTGCCAAAGGATAAGGAAACTCTAAGACAGAAACATCAGGCAAAATTAGTATTTTTTTTTTCTCATTTTCTTGGCTTCCAGGTCCCCACCTTGAACACCTGTGTCTCAGTTTAGAATAGCTACTGAGGTTTCTCCACCTATTTGTGAATTAGCTGCCTTAAGTGTGCCTCCTGCATGAGATAACTGCATGCTGCTTTCAGAATAACAATTCATAAACAACAGCCTAGTATGAAAAATATTAGGCATAATTATTTGTACTTTTACTGTTCACACAAGAGTACACCATGCTAGAATAAAAGTGTCACTAATGTACTAACCATATTGTCTCTAGATTTTGCACATAAAAATTTCCAAGTTCTCAGCACTGCAGTATTTCTCTTTCAAACTTTACAGGGAAATATGGTTTTAAAAGTTAATTGTCCTTTAGTCCTATAAAAATTTGCTTGCTTAAGCTTGTAACAACTGGTATCGATACTCTCCCCTGTGAAATGAAATCTATATCCATATTTTCACTTCAGAGGAGAAGCAGTTCAAGTGCAGGACATTTCCGGCAGATTACCAATTCCTGGCACAGTTCCTCTTCACTACAGATTATTTTTCAGGCTGACCAAGATGCACCAAGTATTGTTTCACCGCACTCATTATTTCATTCATAGGAAAAAGCATTTCCTACCTTGTCACAGCTGGTACCAGCTACTAAACAAGAAACTTCACCTCCAAGACGTTTTGCCGCAGTGATAGTATTTAGTGTAATGGGTGTAAGAGTCTCATTGTTGTGTTCTGCTATGACTAATGTACTCTGAAACCTCCGGAGCAGTGATGCCTTTAAAAAAAGGAAGAGAAAGAGAGAGAGAAAAAGGAGTTTGATACTTAGAATTTAAGTAAAAAACTGCTCCTAAGAGCATCCAATGCTTCACAGAAAGTTAACAATTATACAAACTGTAAACACTGCTGTCAAACAAAATAGGCTAAATCTAGATATTTTTTATTAAGTAGACAGACTACATAATGTGTTAAAAACAAAAAGGCATACACTTGCTTGACTTCAGCATATTTATAACATGCTGTGTTTAAACTAAAACGTCCGCAGAAAAATGTTGAACAATATTAAGAAAAGAGTTTTAATACATTATATTCAAGCTCAGTTAATCAACTTCACTAAGTGCCGTAAAGGGTGAACATTAGACAACGAAGACTAAGATGCAAGGAAATCAAGGGCAGCAAATAATTATTTACTTCTTGGTTTTTTTGGAGTTGTTTCGTTTGTTGGGTTTGTTTTTTGGGTTTTTTTTTACTACAGGTTTTAGCCAAAATCTAGCTACAGAACATACTATTTTAATTAGTTAGGTATAAAGGCAAAATTGTATGCAGTGGCAGGATGACAATTAAGCAGCATGAGCTCACAGCCTGAAAACACACTAATAAGAGTGTTGATAAGCATCAGATTCATTTTTTCCTATTTTCCTTTAAAACATCTGACACTTGACCACTTAGTCTACCATAATTTAATGATCCTTAAATAATAATTTTGACAAATACACCATCCACACAGACTTTAATTTCTAAATCAAAAATGAAAGAAAAAAAAGAAGGGGGAAAAAAAGGCAAAGAACTGCCTCGAAACCAAACCAAAATATTCTAAGCTCTGAGACTTTCCTCTCTAATTTTCAGGTGAACCTGGAAAAAGCATTATTCATCCAAGACTAATATTAGGGTAGGGAAAGAGTTTGAGGTGGGAACAGAATATTATCCTTGAAGTCTTTGTATATCCTACATAAAGGACTCAAGACTCGAGTTATGATCAATGCAATATGGAACACATGGAAGACAAAATACATTAATTAATATGACCAAGGCACAAACACTAACACTACGCACATAACTGACCGCACAGCCAATACAACTTTTTTAAACATATATTCTCACCCCATCTCCCCTCATGCCAAATACGCACTTACCCACCACTTAAACTAGAAAAAAAAACTTCAGAAAATCTGAGAGGCTAAAATTTGGATATGGACTTCAACCACACAAAGCCTACCTGCTAAATGTCACACAGAGAAAGCAAATCTCGAGGACTTCCCTGAAGCTAATCACAACATAAAAATATAAATACAAAGACAAGTTTTTGCAGAATCAGGATTGTAATTTGTCATTTTGATTAAAACAATACGGATTCTTGCAAAAGTGCTCTGCATTTCATCTTTTATGCTTAAGGTTACTTGTTATGATTAAAGATTCTAGCATCGTTTGAAGCCAATTGCCAGTAACAAAATATTTATTGCCAATATAGATCAGACACCGTATTTTTGATTATGTTTCATACATCATTTGCAATAAAAGTTATGAGATTTTAGTCACCGTTTGAAGAATAAATCCATGCTTTTGTGGCAAAAAGCCCACTTTTCCAATGATTTATAGTCATGTCACAGGGTAAAGTGGACCATGCTCCTGAAAGATTCTGAAGTTTTCAAATTTCCAAAGGGAGCCGCGTGCATTTTAAACACACACTCAGCTCTGACTATATTATGATCTTTTCCCAAAATAAGTACTGCACCACCAGAGGAGCTCTATATCATTCTGTCAAACGATTCTAGAATAAACTGAGAAATAATTTTTTAAGCCAAAAAGAATACGAGCAATGGATGTTGCTTGAGCAGACTGGATATTACGGCATTATCTAGGTCTTATTTCTAAACTGATAATGCCACATTTTATATTTGTGGGAACTGCACACTGGAAGATCACTTTATGCCTACACGCATGACTTTTCTGAACACAAAGACAAAAGCAGATTTAAAATAATTTAAAAGCCACATTCTAGACCTTGGGTAAAAATCCTGGATGACAAATAAGATTCCTACGTGAGTCTGAATTTTAATATACTAACACATAAAATCATTTTTTTTAATAAACAAAACAAAAACAAACTGACTTTTGTTACAATAAACATTCTGCAGCAAAACCAAAGGGTAATTCATCTAGTCACATACATGATCCTGAAAACTGAGACTCTGCAATGAGTCAATGAAGAGGACAGGTAGTTATTGTGATGAAGGAATTGTCCAGCTGCACATGTGTGAGAACAGCCCATTATTCCACTGACATAATTCCTCCACCTGTACTTGGGCAAGATGTCTTAGTTTCAAGCCTAGATAAAATAGAAAGGTTGAGTATAACCCTAGCCAGCTGACAGCAAGGATAAAAAGCACAAGAAATAAGACACACGGAACAACCAAACTGTTGAAAACAACGCCTTGAGAGGGAACAGCACTCAGCGCTTGTGCCACAGAAGGTTCCTGCTGAAAACCAAGCTCTGGAAAATCAGGCCATCCAAAGAAATCAATTACAGTTAAACATCCTACAAACTTGGGCAATCGGGTAGATTCTCAGGCGTGCCAGTAGATTATGAACACATCTGCCAGCAGCCAGTAGAACTGGAGATTTTTTCACCTAGGTTTAGATATAAATGGAAGCTAGGCACCTATGCTCCCTCTGCAGCAGAAACATCTACATTTCCTCTCTGGTGGAAACTCCACACAGTGATTCAGTTTATACTAGAATAAACATTTATGAAGGAAAAATGTCTGGAGTTTCCAAATCCCCCATAGCATTTCGTGTAGAGCAAACGCGGCCTCTGACTTCCAGATGTCTAAAAGTTGGTAAGATTAACCTAGATGTGCAGTATACATCAATTAAGCCACTTGCAAAGTACCAGTGGATTCACTGGATCCGTCATCTCAAGTTTCCCCAAAGCATCTTTTTGCTCCCCACCTGAGAAACCCAGCAATGTTTTCCAAACAGAATGTGAAAAAATTAAGCATAATATCTGAATTTCTAGACTTCAGACAAAATAACTGAGACTACTCACTGCTACTGTCCCAGCCAAACTTTAGAAATCTGGACATGCCCAGTACATGTGCGCAGATAAACACATGCATGAGGCCAACATCCAAAGTATTCATTCAATTTGCACAGGTGATCTGCTCTTCACAGCAGCGCCAACACAAACTGAATGTATGTTGGTCTTTCAGCACGTAGACAGGTCACCTGAACAGCACACATGCAGGCCCAGCACTTCTTAAATACAGATTTGCTGCTTACACGCTACAAAACATGTATTAACAGCTGGAAAATCCCAGACAAAAGTGTGGTAAATCTTTGCCTGCTGCTTGGTGAGACTGGTGAGCAGACAGTTATCAATGGCCTCTACAGTCAAGAGTCGATAGCCAACTGCCTGCAGCCTGCTCCGGGCATGCTCCCTGTAATGCAGGAATCATGAAATCAGCTCTGTAGTAACACACGTGGCAGACACAGGAACAAAAGATGGGATAGCCAAGAAGTCTTTCCAAGTAAATGAAGAGCTCCAGCAGGTGTGTTCTGCATGGCCCCACACTCCAACTATGCATCAATATAAAATAGGCTGTTAAAAACTTCACCCAGGAAACTGAAGTTTGCTTCCCAGCCTCTTCAGAGGAACTGCTGGAAGTTTTGGGAACTAAACCAAAACAGAAATTCACAAGGCAAAAGCACCCAACAACTGAACCCACAAAGGTATCTCTAGAGCTGATTTTCTTAGCTGTAAAAGCAAACTGGCCAGAAATTAAAATGCTAAAATTGCTTAATAGGAATTATGTATCTCACAGAGACACATTACCACTGGGCAAAACTCACAAGAACTGACTCCAGGAACTAAGAATTGGGGTATTACTAAAGATAATGGCTACATTCCTACACAACAAAACAATGCTTAAGTCTATTAATAGACAGTCTTGTAGCTGCAAAAGTTAAAAAAAAAAAAAAAAGAAAAAATGTTTGGGAAGCTCACTGAGAGAAGGGAGCTCTAGCAGTAAAGCTTATACTTCTCCTAGAACCTCTGTACAGACCTGGCTACAGAAGAAGTCTAAGCGACAGCTATGTAACTCCAGGAAACGCTAACTAGAAAAACAACACTAAAGGCACCTGAACAGAAAGAGAGCTATAACTGCAGCAAAGAACAGCAAAAGAAATAAAGAAAGCATTTATAAAAAGGATTTATTTAGGAATCACAATAAAGACTTAAAATTGCAAAGGAATTAAAGCAGCAATAGAAAGATAAAATACAGAATAAACTTTGAGATCTATCCCATGCAAACCACTAATAAAAATCAAAGCAACACAGCTGTTTTGAAATAGACACAACACTACTGAAAGTGAACCCAAGATAAATGAATACATTTAAAAAGCTAATAGTCTGAGCTTATCAGTGACAATTGAATGATATATACAAAGTATTCCCTAAGACTACAAATGTAGCCCAGTACTTTCTGAGTAAGGTGTGTTTCAGGCTATTAAATCTATTTATCTGAATTATCTCAGGCTAAAAAAAAAAAAAAAAATCCAAAAGAAACCCACACATGCAACATGAGATATATATGACTGAAATAAAATCCACCATTTTCAGAAACACCAGGGAACTGAAAGCTCTGAACAAATCAACAGGAACTCAAAAACTCAACAGCTGTGAAAACTGGGTCCCCCCAAAACACTGTAAATACAAAATAAGAGTACCTGCTCAATATCACTAAAAATTAAGCAAGTTACATTTCACTTCATTCAAAAGCTATTATATGGTAAAACACTACTACAAAGTGAGCAAGAAAACCTGATAGTCAAGACCACTTTTACCTGAAGATCTCCAACAGCTTCATAAGAACACACCTATTATTTTGTTTAAGCCAACTCCAAAGCACCTCTTGCCTCCAAAAGAAACCATACTGCAGAAGCAAATACAACTTTTTATTCTATCTGGGCCTTTAAAACAACAGGAGAACCCTGAAATACTATACAAAGCAAAATAGTTTTCTTAAGAAACAGAGTGCCACATCTTTCACTCTGCTGCCGGGGTTTTTTTGAGGGACCACGGAGGTAGAAGTGAGGGAGACCAAGAGATTAATTTATGAGTTGAAACAGCCAAGACTAGCACTGCTTGCCCTTCATGAATAGCCTTAGGATAAATTCTAACTTCAACACAGGTTGAGTAACAACTGGATACAAAATTAAAGGCATTGGTATCACATCCACCTACAATCAACTTGGCCCCAAACAGCTGGGTAACATCACACAAGAAGAAAAAAGAAAAAAAACCCACAACACTGTCAACAGGCAAAAAGGCAGACACTTGCTTATCTGATAAAAATGATAAAAAAACCAGAGAATGTTAAGGAAATACATTATCTGTTTGTTGTTTTATAAAAGTAGGAATGTGTGACCTCAAAATGCCCCTTAACTAAGAGTCTGCAGACAATCGTGATGATCACAATTTCATATCATTACAGGTTTGGAAGGGACCTCAAGAGTTCATGCAAAGCCATCCTCCATCAGATGCTAAGCAACCATATCTATGTTATTTCCAACATATCTGTCTAGGTTACTGTTAGTGCGTTCCAATTATGAGGACTCCTAGTCAACCTTTCCCAAAAACTTACTATGCTTTCAGCTAGAAATGATTTCTTAACATCTATCTTAACTCTTTGTAGCTATCTTAAATAGCTTTCTCATAATTTAAGCCAACTGTTACTAGTTTATCACCCATGGACTGCTGAAATGGCTTATTCCCATCTCTGCACCAATTTTCTGTGTACCTGCAGTATCATATTCCTCCTCAGTGCTCCCATCTTCCAAGTCAAGCAACTCCAACCTCTTCTTGTTGCTCATACTTTACAGGGCTCTCACATCCTGTTTTTTCTAGACTCTATTCACTCTTGAACTGCACAAGCGTTAGCAGTGCTGGAGTTTGCTTCGCTTCTGTGGCGGACTACATTGTTACCCATACATTGACATCGCACACAATGTTTTCTTAGCTTTATTTTATAAACTTAGGAGTTTAGATGCATATGGCTGAAAACCAAGGAGCCGGCCTCAGGTTTCCAGGACATGAAACTGAATTGTGTGGTGATCATGAGAGTAAAGTATTATTTACACAGCAGCACCGTATGTTCTAGGAGCTCCGGAGATCATCAAGACCTTTGCTCTGCAAAGCCTGCAGCCTAATAATAACTGAAAGATGTCCATGACTACAGCAGTTATCATTTCTAGATTAACTAAATCATGTATGTCCTGGTCTACCTTTGCTCTTCTTTTCAAGCCATTCTTAGTACCTGACACTAAGAGCTGCACAGGACTGTAATACCTGTAAAAGCCTTGAAGAGCTCAAAAACAAACTTGCGAGATTTAAAGGTGTTTTAGAAGGGCTATTTACACACAGTTCTAGTGCAGGGAGTGTCTCCTAGCACATGCTACAAGATTGAACAGATATTCAGGGACATTTAATAAATCATCTACTCCGACTAACCTTGAGTTCACCTAGTCGTTAAATTTGGTAACATAGCCACCATGACACATCAAGCAGCAAACGGCCTCCAAAAGCCCAGCACTCCTCCCAGCTGAGCCATATGAAGGTCAAAATGGAAAAGCAACAAGTGTTTCACATTAGCTCCGGCGCACAGGTTGTGAGGGTTAAAGCAATCACGTTCCTGCGCAGCTGAGTTCGTGTGACTGAAAAATGCCGTGTTAACCTCTCGAAACCCCAGAAAGGCTCTCCTTCAGCCCCTAATGTCTTTGTAACGTCGTTAAGAGTTCACAATAACAACTCCAAGAGTCTTTTCAGCTGTAAGGACAGTACTCCTGCTCCTCAGCTGCTCCTGTACGAGGGGGGACGACCGCGAAGCACTCTGAGAAAGTTTTGACAATGCTCCTCAACTCCCGCCCGCTGTGCGGACTCAAAGGGCCTCTCAAACACCCGTCACCCCCTCAAAAACTTTATTTTTAACAGCCACGGTGCGGCAGAGAAGCGGAGTCCAGCGGAGGAGTTCGGCCCTGGCGGCGCCTGTTGCTCGCCGCCCCCCCCGCCCCCGACACCCGCCTCAGCACCGCTGCCGGGCGGGCCGACGGCGGAGCTGGGCCCCGCACCACCTCTGCCCCCCTGGGCAAGGGCCCACACGGCCGGGGCGGAGGGAAGACAACCGACCCCTCGACACCCCCCGGCGGAGCGGAGCCCCCCGCTTCCCCCCACCCCGCACTCACCGCCGGCCGCAGGCGCTGCGCCGCCACCGCCCGCAACATGGTTCCGCCGCCGCCCCGGCCCCCCGCGCCGCTCTCGCGAGAGCCGCGCCCCACCCCGCCGCCTCATTGGCCGGAGCGGCGGGCCAATGGGCAGCCCCAGAGACTGCTTCCCCTCCCCCCCCCCCGCCAAGGCCGGGCGAGCGGCGCGCGCGGCGGCCGTTGGCGGGGAGCGATCTTTTTTATTATTACTTATTATTCCGATTTCTCAGAACCAAGGCAAGACGTTTTGCGCAAGACACCGGGGTGCCCCAGCGGCCAGGCTGGGACTTGCTGGGTGGGTTGTTTTTTTTCCATATCTCCAGATTATTTTTTTTTTCCAAGAAGGGGGATTTAAAAAAGAAAAAAAAAACCCCACGAAGTAAATTGTTTCAGGCCAAATTGACTGCTAAAGCATGTGCTGTGGCTCTCTGAAAAGCTGGTGTCCTGGAGCAGCTGGCTGCAGCTGCCACGCGGGAGTGGCCAGCCCAGGAGCCCCCAGCGCAGGTGGATCTGCATCCCAGAAATCGCCAATATCACCAGGTAGCGAGCCACGGGTGCAGGGTGTTCCTTCCCACCCTGAAGCGCTTTAAAGAAAAAAACAAACAAACAAACAAAACCAAAAAATCCCTGAACAATTATAGCCATTGGACCGTTCCTCCCGGAACAAGCGGTGATCTGCCGCACGACCGTGACTCGTTGGGCATTTCTGAGGCGCCCCAGAGAACAGCAAAAGGCAAATTGCTCCAAAAGGCTCTTTGGCTTTGCCACAGCCTTGGCACAGCATCACCTCTGAAATTTATTCTGCCACGTGATTTCCACATCACATGCCAAAAAGCCCTACTGCTTTACAGCCAAAGCTAACCAGGGCCAGCAATGCAGGCATCTGAACGGGCAATTTACTTTGTCTCAAATCTCAAATGCCTCTGTAATAGACGAAAAGCAGCTGCGCTGCATACTCCAGCTTCCTGGCCCTGGAGCACTGCCTAAAATCCCCAAGACTGGAGGGAGGGCTGCGGAGGGAAGGGCTGAAGGAGGTGACAAACCTCCTACGGGGCCTGCGCCCGATTACATGGACCCAGGTAGCTCCGGGGCTGCTCTAACTTCTGCCCGGGCCTGGCTCCACCCTTCAGCCAGTCCCCCAGAAATGGAAGAAAACAGAAGGAGAGTTTGGGACTGCCTGTGCATTTCCTGGATTGAGCAAATCATGGGGTAAAAGAAAAAAAAAGTTTTCATGAAGATGAGGGGAAGGATGATTTTGCTGAAGTCACAGGACCCTGAGATGGGTTTGAGAAGAGGATAAATAACTAGAAGCAGCTCTTTACCACCAGTTTGAGAGATGGTTAAGGTGCAGCGTAACTGTTTAGAGATGTGAAGTTTTTTATAAAATATAGAAATCCCTATCTGCACCCATTCCAATAAAAGGAACAACAAAAGCAAAATAAGAACATCCTGGGCATCCTTAATTTGGCCATTATGTCTTTTAATTAAGGTGTTTTACTCATTAAAAGCGTGGCACGCAATTTCATAATCCTATTTAAGTTCCAAAACTGAGCTTCCAACATACGCATCTCATGGGGATGAAATCTTAAATAAAAGAAACACCACAGGTACACCTAAAAACCCAAAAGCACAAAAAAAAGCAAACCAATCTCATCTGAGTTTGGTTTTTAATACCTCAGAGCAAAACAAAAGTGAGTTACTATCAAAATTGACCTAATTGCATCATAGCTCAGAATAAATTGATCCTTTCACTACGTATCTGGCTTAATAGCATACATCATATTTTCACGAGCAGAGTGACATCGCCACCCTTTAGGTCGGATTTCAAGGTGTAGTGTCACCAAACCAGAGACATGACAGGCTTTTTGTTATGTTTTCTGTTTATAATTTTGATTCAAAACCTCAGCAACACTTCAGATACATGTAATCCTTATTGAAACTGGCTTGATGCGGATTACACCCTGAAGCACAAAGGAAGTCTTTATCACTTATGGCCAGTGTTTTAGGAGCTTATAACTGTAATCAGGTAGGGATTATATCAGCATGATCCATATATCAGCTCATGCTCAACCGTGGCAAAAAGCTTTTTTCTATTTGACCATCCCGCCTAGGGCACGACAATAATAAAAATGGTAAGACACACAAGAAACAGGTGCCGCTGAAGGTGGAGCCACTGTCCACTGCAGGCAGAGGATAGTACTTTGTATTTTGAAAGAAAAATTAGTCATTAATTAGTGGAAGCAGATCCTTGTATGGTGCATTGTTATCCAGGATTATTTCATTAGGATCTGCTGACCCAATTTCTGCATTGGAAAGGGAATTACATTTTTTCACACAATTGGGTGTGTGTGTGTGAAGAAAAAAACAAAAAGAAATCAATAACACAGATTACTCAAATTTTCAAAAATCTGATGCAAACAAAAGCAGGTACCGGTATTGGTATCTCTACAAAAGCTAAATGAAAACCATTACAAATATGTAAACATGTCTCCACTAGAATCGGATTTTAGTTCCCTTAAAATACATAATTCCTAATTAAAACATATGGAATCCAGCTAATACAGCCTCATGACTAAGGGATTTAGTGAAGGGCAGGAATTTTTTTATTACTGCTATGATGGTCCCCTCTGTCACGGGTCAGCCTTAGCTTACTCCTCCTGCAATCGCTCTGGGGATAGCTGACTCAGATAAATTAAAAGAGCTTCATTTGGGAAGCTTCCCCAACACACGAAAGGATTCGCCTCCTAATCTGTCAAAATCCAATAATGTTAAAGCAACTGCAACCTGCTTATGGCTCAGCGGGGCTCTCTCAGCCGACAGGCAGGACCCATGGCCCAGCACCGGATGGGCAGCAGCGAGGAGGGATGGGACAAAAACCCACCTCGGAATTGGTAACAGAAGAGATCTCTGCTGCTGAAGTATTTCGTGCCCAAGCGCTGCAAGCTCACATGACCAAAGTGGCTCAGCCACCCCAGGACATTGCCTGTCCCCCTGCACTCACCCCTTCCCCACAGCCTCTGCACAACAAGGGACACGTCTCCCTGGGGTCCTGCCCTCCGCTCCTCATCCTTACTGGCACAAAAATACATCTCAACATGTCTGACATTTGAGTTCCTTTATAATAAAACACCACCACAGGTGTGCTTAATGCTCTGCTCAGATCATCTTACAACCACTCACCTGCGTGTCTCAGATCAGCAGCTAGTCTTTCATGAGGCCTCACGGCAGACAACACCATGAGCCCTATTTCCACAGTGAGGAACAGAAAAGCGAGCTCCCCCAAAGCCACCCCACAGCAGGGACAACCCTTCTGCTGATACCGAGCCTACAAAACCACCACAAGCAGGTGTTTTCCCTTTCTTATAAACTCCTCTCACTTGCTAATCATTTCCATGTGCCAGTCAAGTAATAAGGGAGACAGGGAGCAACATCACATTTGCTGCATATTCCTAGAGAACGAGATCACCAGAGGAGTTAAAGAAGCCCCTTCTGCCTGGGTCATGGGCGAAAAGGGACCCTCATAACCTCCTGGAAGCAAAGGCTCGGGTTACCTTAGAAGGCAGCTTGTCCTGGCTGAGAGCGGCGGTAGTTTGTGTGGAGGATGAGGGAAGCGACGCCAGCGGGGAGAGCTCTGCTCCCCCAAGAATAATGAATGNCGGGGAGAGCTCTGCTCCCCTCCCAGTGCAGACACCCACGATGGGTGTTTCACGACCTGCCGCCCTCCTCCGGCATGCAGCTTGCCTTGTCGCTAATGGGAGATGCATGTAAAATTCTCTGCTGGGTTATAGCAGCATTATTTTTTAAACAGGTAGCTGCTTTTTCTGCCCGTTACACTGCTGGAGAGGAATCCAGATGCCACTGCATTCCCGCTCGTGCCAGCCCAAGCCATTCCCACAGAGGCAGGGACAGCCAGCGCGTGAAATCACCCCAGGGGAACGGCCCTTTCCATGCCTGCAAGCACTTTGGGGAAAGTTGCTTTTTCCTTTTTTCCTTCAGTTTCAGCTCAGTGAATAACACTTTAGTGCTAAGCGCAGCAGCTGCAATAGGCCTCTGTTTTCAGTGTTTTGGGACTTGCTTGATTTTTGATATTTTTATTGCAAAGCCCGTTGAGAGAAGGGCACCTTCGGGTGAAGTTACCTGCAGCTTATGCCACCTGGTGAGGAAGGCTAACACACATCCTGCTTGCCTTGTCACAAAGTCTAAGATGCTACAACTTACCCATTGCCTTTAATCCTGCAGCTAATGGCATAACGAGATCCAGTGGCTGGGGGTTGAACCTAAAATATACACTTAATTTGCCATTTCAGTGAAAGTAGTTAACAAGCAGGATGGCTTTGCAGGGAGCGGGGCAGCCTCTCCCGCACTGGCAGGCTACATCAAGACCAGATGCATCTCTGGGAGACATGACTGAGGTCAACCATAAGTTAACGGGCTCACTGCGAGGGGAAAAAATAATACCAGGTCCAATTGCATGATCTGGTATGAAGGATGAGATGGGCCAACAGAGTCCTTTCTGCACCCTTGAACTTGCTGAATCCTTCTCATCTGGAGGGGAAAAAATGGCAAGGGCTCCCTTTGCCATTTTACCATGGCTGATTCTTAATCAATAGCAGGGCTGGCAGTAGCTCTTGTGCAATACCACTTTCCCCAGAGCTGGGCCCTCTTCCCCTGCAATGCTCCCAACCCCTGCTGGTCTCAGAAGAATTGAGCCCAAAGCTCCACATAGCAATTCAAATGCATCACCAGACATTAGGCCACCGGGTTAACCACTGTTTAATTTCGTCACATTTGTTTGTGAGTTATGTACGTGCCTTTCTTTTGTCAACATCTCCTTTTAAAAAGGATATTGATTTTGTTTTCAAAGGCTCTCGAAAATAAAATGAATGACTACATTCTAAGGAAGAGTCATTTTCTCAACAGCTGTAAATAATTTATTGTTCGCAACCCACCCAGATCAAAAGATACTTCATCAACTGATGTGGCAAAATCTGGTGCAAGCTGCATTTCTATTATCTCAGATCCAATTAACCATTTGGAGCAGACTAAAACATAACTAGATCAATCCAGAATCAGATTAATATCCAATCCATAATCACATTAATCACAATCTGTCCATAATTAGCCATCAGATAATCCCATTGGACAGGAGGTGACATGCAGTATCCCATTATCTCATTAATTATCTATTTTCAGTATCAGACATTGTCCCCAAACACAAGGAAATGTTTTTTAAAGGGAAGATGGACAGGGAATTCTCCTTTTGCTACATCCTCCCCATTGAAGCCCCCAATGGTTCAACGCTGGCGTTTTACATTTCTTTGTTTTTAAATGTTCTGTTAGAACCAAGAGCTGGTTTTTTGAGATATGTCATCTTTTTAAATAAAATATGATTATCTTAGGAAGATGGATAAATAAAACATTTGTTTCATGTGAACAAGTTTATGAAAGAAAAGAAAACCCTTCATCAAAGGTTTTAATGGTAACATGATAACAATAGCTTTGCAATGCTAAATCTTATTGCAGATGGTTCCTGTCCTTTTTTGTAATGTAAGTGAAATTGTGTTCCATCTGTTTTAATTTTATAATGGACTTAATCCATGGCTGGCTCTGAAAGAATCAGCATTTACTGCCTTTGCAATCTGCTGCAAACAAAAAAATTGTTACCGTTTCCCCTTTCTAGAGGGAACTTGTCTTTCTATTTGGGAGCGAAAACCAAAGCGTTGCTCTGTAGAGAGCGGGAAGTGCTGTTAGCCAGCCTTGCCCTGCGGCCAGACAGCCCCTGCCAGCTCTCGCACCAAACCCAATCGGAATTGCCCCAAAAGCAGTTGGAAACTCTGGGCACTGGGTGGAGGAGAGCAAGGAGTAATTGGTGTGGCAGGAGAGATTGCATTTGGTTTTGACTAGCAAATGCTTCCAGCATTCCTAAGCAACCTGAAAGTGGTTTTCCAGAGACCACTCCTGACCTGAATTGTTCTATGATTTTATGAGGTGCTTTCCCTTAACACCCCCCTCCCAAAAAATGAATCAACAAGTAACCTGTTTGTAAAACATGGTGGTATCGGGCTGGTTTTATGCCTCTCAGCATTGCCTGTAGTAACTTTAAGGTTTCTCATGCATCACCTAGAGGAGGTTTAGGGCTTTCAGCATTTCCCTGGCAAGTCCTTTTCTGGGGTTTTCTACCAAACTGCCCGTGCAGCACTGTCGACCCGGCTCCTACCTGCCCAGTCACAAACCGAGCCCAGTCCCACCGTACCTGCCTGGTGTCAGCGCCTGGCTCGGTACTGACACAGGTGTGCCTGCAGTGGAAAAGCCTGGCTGGCTCAGCTCCAACCTTTCCTGTTCCTAAGCCGGTGGGAGGTTTGGGAGAGCAGAGAGGACCCTGCCCTCAAGTCAGAAAAGGGTGATGCAACACGGAGCATCCCTGCCAAGCTGCTGTATTCTTAGACGTGTCTCATTCTCCTATCACTCTGACATTTTATTTTTGTATTTTATTGTTAACACATGCAGATACTGACTCACTCAGGACTCCGTGGATTCCCGCTCAGACTGAAGTCACCCTTCTGCACCCCCCTTTCCTGCCAGGTGACCAGGCATGGGCAGGACACCCTGTGCTGCCCCATGGCCATGGCAGCGCTGTGGAGGTTCCTGTCATCCGTCCCACGGAGTCACCCCAGTTTGAAGAGCCAGCCAAACTTTTTGAATGCCCTTCGCACTGCTCACCTCCCAGCTCAGCTCTGCCTCTGACAATCGAGCCACGCTAACGGCAGGCAGCAGTCGGACCACAAACCCGGACAGGCACCACAGCCACCCGGCCATTGCCACACAGGCAGGGGACACATGGGCTTGCCCTGTGCCGAGAATGTCATTGCTACACCGCACCTCTGCACCTTCGCACATGCAGGAGTGGGCAGGGATGCCAAAATGCCCTGGCAACACATGCCTCGGCAACACGTGCCCTTGCTGAAGTGGGTACCCCAAATGCCATCCTGCTTCCCTCCTCGGCTCCTGTGCAAACTTAAACGTTTGCTTTCAGCTTCTGGGGTCCTCAAAGGTGTGGCAGGGGCTGTGGTCAGGCTGGGAGGGTGGGTCAGATAGTCAAATGCCGGTTTTCCAAATCCTCCTCGCCCCCTCCCTCAGCTTCTGGGGTTTCATACCAACAGGGTGCCTGACTCACACAAAAAACAAGTGCTTCAGCCGGAAAACCCATCCTGCCTCCTTGCTCTGAGCAAAATGAGCACAGCCTGCCCTTCCTGAGCCAAAATTTAAAGTCACCATGTCTTTCCCGAGCCGTACAGGTTCGTCTATGCCTGTCAAATGCTGTGTGTAAAATTAAAAAGGTGATTGCGTGAAGGGGAGGGACGGGACCAAAGCCCCAGGACAGCAGCAATCTCAATTCCAGCACGTATAAGCTTTCATGGACCTTTTGAGCTACGAAGTCTTTGGAAATTTAAAACGGAGTCAAAGGCCGCTGAATTACTCTCCCTATTTTTCTGCTCGTGCACGGGAAGCCCATGGAGACTGGGGGGAAAGAGGGAGGAAAAACGAATAGAAGGGATAAAAAAGCAATAGGAGAGGTTCAGCTGCAGGAGCAGCACGGGATCAGGTGCACGAAAGTGCGGCAAAATACTATTTTTTCCTCCAGTTTCAACTCATCAGGCGGCTGCTGCCCGGAACGGCCGCCCCGACGATGCCGGTGGTCCCGTTCGTGTCCGTCGGGACGGCCCTCCCCGCTCACGCCACCCCCCTCCCCGCGGGGAATCGCTCCGCGGGCGCGCAGCCTTGAGCAGACGCCCCGCCGCGAAGCCCCCTTCCCGTCTGCCGCGGGGATGCGCCTCCGCGCAGCGCCGAGAACAGTCCCGCCGCGCCCGTCTACGGGCACCTGCCTGCGGCACGCCGAAACGCAGGAATAACGAAATGAAAGGCGAAAGAGAGGGGAAAGAACAGAAAAAGGGAAATAAAAGAAGGAGAAAATAAAGGGCGAAATAAAACTCGAGGAAAATAACAGGGAAAACAGGGGGAGAAAGCTAAAATGAGTCTTCATCTCCTCGGGCTGCCGACGCAGCCGTCCCCTCCGCGGAGAGGACCGGGGCGCCCGGCGCCGGGCGGTCGGAGGGTCCCGCGGGCGGCGGCGGCTGCCGGGCGGGTGCCGGGCTGCCCGGGGCGCAGGGCGCTGAGACGCGCACCCACCGCCCCCGCGGAGGAGCTCCCCCCCCCGCCCCGCCGCGCACAGGCCGACCCGCCCCGTCCGAGCCGGGGCCGGGGCCGCGCCACGCCGGACTTTCCCGCGGGGCGGCCGGGGGTGTCCGCGCCGCTCCGCGCCCCGCCGCGCGCCACCGCGCGCCCATTGTTCACCACGGCCAATCCGCGGGCGCCCTCCCCGCCGCCGCCAATCGCCTCTGGGGGCCGCGCGGTGAGGTCAGCGCCGCCCCCCCCACCCCCCCCATCCATCCCGTCGGCGGCGGCGGCCGGTGCGCGCTGACATCACGGCGCGGCCCCGGCGGGGCGGGCCCGGGGGGGCGGGCGCGGCCCCCGCCCCGCGCCGCGCGGGTAGTGGTGGAGCGGCGGCGCCGCATCCCGCATCGCCGCCGGTGCGCAGGGGGCCGCCCGCATGGTGGACATCCTCCTCCCGCGGCCGCTCCCGGGCGCCATGGGGGAACCCTCCAAGAGTAAGTGCGGGGCGGCGGGGCGGCGGGGCGGGCGGGCGCGGGGCGCTGCGGGGACGGGCTCCGCGCCGCCGTTGCCGTCGGGCGGCCGCCGCGCCGGTCCGGACCCGCGGGCGCGGTGACAGCGCCGAGAAGGGCTGCGGCGGGCGCGGGCGGCTGCGGGCTCGGCCCCTGGCATCGCCGGTACCGCCGCTCCCGTCCGTGCCCCGCGCTCGCCGGCCCCGTTCCTTACCGAACGCCTGTCCCTTCGGCTGTCCGCCCTGCTGCTCTCATCTCTTTCCGCTGTTCCCATTTCGTTCCGTCTTCCCCTCCGCTTTTTCTTTCTTTCTTTCCATCTTTCTCTGCCCGCGTTACCGTTTGTCTGTCTTTCTCTCTTTCCGTGTTGCGGTTTGTCTTTCTTTTTTTTTTAAACTTCTCTTTCCGTTTTTGTTTATTTCTTTCTCTTTCTGTTCTTCTGTTTTTGTTTGGGGTTTTTTTTCTCTTTCTCTCTCTTTGATTTCTTGTCTCTTACTGCTTTCATTTGTCCACGTTCCCGTTTTAACTGTGTCTTTCTGGGTTTTCGCTGGTTTTGTTTCTCTTTCTGTCGTTCCATTTTTATTTCTTTTCCTTTCTTTCAGTTTTTCCTCAGCTTTTGTTGTAGTGTTTCTGCTTTTATTTCCTTTTCCGAAATTCTACTTTTATGTTTGTTTCTGCATTTATTTCCCTCGATCAAGTTTGTGTTTGGTTTTTTTATTATTATTATTATTACTGTTTCTGGCTGTATTTGTTTCTCTCCTTTCGTGTTTCCATCCTTTCTTTCTGTCCGTGTTTCCGTCTTTATTTCTTTTTCTTCCTATTTGGAGGGAAAAAAAAAAGAAAAGAGTAAGAAAAAAAAAGTGTCTTTCCCTAATTCCTGGTGCTTCTGCTCTGGCACGTCGCTGCCCCTGACCGTGCCCCGCTCGCTCCCGGCAGGGCGGCCGGGGCTGGCCCTGTGCGCGGGCTGCGGGGGCCGCATCCAGGACCCCTTCCTGCTGCGGGTGTCACCGGACCTGGAGTGGCACGTCGCCTGCCTCAAGTGCGCCGAGTGCGGGCAGCCCCTGGACGAGACCTGCACATGCTTCCTGCGCGACGGCAAGGCCTACTGCAAGCGGGACTACAGCAGGTGACCCCGAACGCGCCGACGCTCGTTTTTTTTTTTGTTTTTTTTTTTTTAAATACCCGAAAAAGCACACAAGCCCCTTAAAATCCCCGAATTTCCCCCAAACGAAAACCGGACTCTCGGCCGCCCGGAGCCGCCCCGACGGCGCGGCCGCGGGCCCTGACGGCGCATCGCCTCCCCGCAGGCTCTTCGGCATCAAGTGCGCCCAGTGCCGGGCGTCCTTCAGCAGCAGCGACCTGGTGATGCGCGCCCGGGACCACGTCTACCACCTGGAGTGCTTCCGCTGCGCCGCCTGCGGCCGCCAGCTCCTGCCCGGCGACCAGTTCTGCCTGCGGGAGCGCGACCTGCTCTGCCGCGCCGACCACGGGCCGCCCCACGACGGCTCCGCCGCCGCCGCCGCCCGCGGGCCCCGCAGCCCCGCGCTGCCACCGCCCGCCGCGCACCTGGCAGGTACCGGCTCCCCTTCGGGGCGGGCGGCGGAGGAGGAAAGGGGGAGGACGGGGGGGCTGGGAAGGGGGGGGGGTGCGGAGGGCGGCGCTGACGGTGCGCGCTCTCCCCGCCCGCCCGCCCGCGGCAGAACCGGTGCCCGGGCGGCCGCCCGCTCCGCGGCCGCCGGCGCACAAGGCGGCGGAGAAGACCACCCGCGTGCGGACGGTGCTGAACGAGAAGCAGCTGCACACCCTGCGGACCTGCTACGCCGCCAACCCGCGCCCCGACGCCCTGATGAAGGAGCAGCTGGTGGAGATGACGGGGCTCAGCCCCCGCGTCATCCGCGTCTGGTTCCAGAACAAGCGCTGCAAGGACAAGAAAAAGTCCATCCTCATGAAGCAGCTCCAGCAGCAGCAGCACAGCGACAAGACGGTGAGCGCCCGCCCGCCCCGCCGGGGAGGGAAGGTGGCGGGGGTTAGGGGAGAGGGGGGGCGTCCCGGGCTCGGCGGGCAGCCGCGCTGAAGCCCCGTCTGCCCTCAGAGCCTGCAGGGTCTCACCGGGACGCCGCTGGTGGCCGGCAGCCCCATCCGCCACGAGAGCGCCGTGCAGGGCAGCGCCGTGGAGGTCCAGACCTACCAGCCGCCCTGGAAGGCGCTCAGCGAGTTCGCCCTGCAGAGCGACCTGGAGCAGCCCGCCGCCTTCCAGCAACTGGTGAGCCCCGCCGCGCCGGGCCGCCCCGTCGGGCGGCGGGGGTCGGGCGGGCATGCCCCGGGCCCGCCGGGCGCTGCGGGAGGGGGACGGGGCGGGGAACGGGGACACCGCGCCGGGCCCTCACCGCCGCTGCTCCCCCCCACCAGGTCTCCTTCTCCGAGTCCGGCTCCTTGGGCACCTCCTCCGGCAGCGACGTGACCTCGCTGTCCTCCCAGCTCCCCGACACCCCCAACAGCATGGTGCCCAGCCCGGCCGAGACGTGAGGCGGCCCGGCCGCCCGCCGCCGCGGGACTTCCGCATGCCTGCGCTCCCTGCATGAGACACCCGGCCCCGGGCCGCTCCCAGAGCGCCGGACAAACGCCTTTGTTTTTTAATTATTCTTATTTAAAAACAAACAAAAAAAATATGTTACTGACGGCCAAAAAAGCACCGGGATCCTCGCTGCCTTCACCAGACCGGAGAGAGAGCCCCCGCCCTGGTTATTTCGTTGTTTTGGGTTTTTTCCCTGCGGATTTCGATGTTTCTTTTCCCCAAAGAAACGCGGATTTCACCGCTGGAGCCCGGCACGGTGACAGGCTGCCTCGCCCGCCGCTTGCGCCGGGGACGGCTTTTCTTCCCTTTTTGGAAGGGGAAAAAAGGAGAAAAAAAAAAACCAAACCAAAAACAAAAGGGGGAGAGACTCCCCCGGAGGTACGCGCCTTTCCGCGGCCGCGGAGCCGGCCTGGCCCTCCCTCCGCGGAGCCGCGCCGTCCAGCCTCATCTCACGCCGATGCCTCGCCCGAGCCCGCACGATCGCTGGAAAAACGGGACACGGAAACGAGACTTTTTACCGGGAAAACCAGTACTAAATAATGTTAAGTTATCAATGGACGGAGGACGGATTGTTTGAGCCTTTAACGAACAAAAGTAAGTTATTGTTATTTATTGTCAGAGTCAGCGGTTGAATAGTGGGATTAAATATTTTGGACTTAATAAAAAAAGAGAAAAAAAGGAAAGGAAAGGATTGAAACGAAAAATGGGGCGGGAGGGCGGCGGCGGGCCCCCCCCGAGGCGCGGAGCCCCGGCTTTGCCGTCCCGGCCCTCCCCGCACCGCGCTAATCGGCTTTCCCCACCGCGGCCGCGTATTTATAGCCGGGGGAGGCGGAGCGCGGGGTTTCCCTTTCGGAGCAGCCCCCGGGTCCCGCCGGGCCGTGCCCGCACCTGCCGCCGTGCGGGGCCGCCTCGTTTCCTCCCGGGGCGGCGGCGGCGAGACGGGCCGTACCGTCCCCTCCTGTCCCGTCCCGTCCCGTCCCCCGGCGCGTGTCCGTCCCCCCGTCTAGACGCGGGCGGCGGCTCCTTATCTGCCTTTGGCATCACCTGGGAGCGCGACGGGGCCCCGCTCCCTCCCTCCCTCCCCGTTACCCGGGCGGGATCCCTTAAAGCACGGCGGGCCGCCCCCACGGCCCCATCCCCCGGCAACCGGGCCCGCGGGGAAGGGGGGGAGGTGGTTGGCGGGAGAAGCTGGGCCCTGCCCGAGCTGCAAGGGGCCGGGGTGGGGACGGCCCCGCCACCCGCGGGGCTGAGGAGGCGGGTGTGCGGGCACCGAGCTGGCCGGCGCGGTCGCCGTCGGGGCGCGGGGAGCAGCCGGGGCCGCCTCAGCCAAGGGCTCCACCGCCGCGGCGGGCGGCCCCCCGGGCCCGGGGACAGGTGGGACGGGGGTCTCCGTGTCCCGTCCGCCCCCCCCCCCCCCCCCCNCCCCCCCCCCCCCCCCCCCCCCCGCGAGGCCCCCGCAGTTACCTGGCTCCGACCGGGTTTCAGCTCCCCGCGCTCTCCCGGGCCTGGACTGAAGCGAGCTGTTCCGTCACCCGCCGGCGGGGCCGAACGGGCGGTAAAATCACCTCAGCGGAGGCGCCCGAGCCGCCGCCGAGCCCCCGCTCCCCCCTCAGGCAGCGCGGCGGCGGCCTCGCCTCAGGCAGCGCGCGGCGGCCTCGCCTCAGGCAGCGCGCGGCGGCAACCGCCTCAGGCAGCGCGCGGCGGCTTCACCTCACCGGGCGGGCCGGGATGGCCGCCGCCTCAGGTGCGGCGCTGGGGCCGGCGATGAGGCCGCGGCCCGGGCTCGCCCGAAGGGGACGGTCCCGGTCCCCGCGGCCGTGAGCCGCCCGCGGCCCGGGCTCGGCGCGGCCCCTGAGGACGATCCGTCCCCGCCGCCGCCGGGGCCTTCGGCGAGAGGCGCGGAAAATAAACCTCGCCGAGACACGCCGCGGTTTTTACGTTTTAATTTTGCTTCACGGAACCTTCACCGTTAAGAGAACAGCACGAGGTTTAAACAAGCGTTATTAAAGTCGTATTGAAACGTTAAAAATGCGCGTTGGTTTAAAAAAAAAATAATAATCCGTATTACATGACTTAGCCCAAATCACCAAAGAAATTACAAACGAACTCTCCTTCGGAGCCAAACCTGACAAATTCTTCAGGCTTTTGATTAACTGGAAAGACATGTTAGAAGTCCTTTTTTTTTTTTTTTTTTCCTTCTCTCCGAGCCTTGTGTTGCTTACGGTAATTCAAACACACCAATATTCGTAACACAGAAGTCACGCTACAGACAGAATAAGTTATTTTATTACAAGATATATAGAACATATTTTCTCTATTTGCAATCTTATTTCAGCAGTTCCGCAGTGCAAGTACCACCACATCACAGGGCAGAAAATACCCAAATCATGACATAGGATATGTGAACGAAACAAATGCAAATTATCAAAATTACAAAACAGAACTCAAAAGTATCTACAGTACTTAGGATATAAATAGTGCAAATTATGTATCTACAGCATAAGTATTTAGTGTATCAAAAACTTTTCGGGATAGCCTTTTAACGAAGGTCGTCAGCAGGAACCGGTCAGCGTGATGATGTTAGGGGTTTTTAAAACAAATAACAACGCTTATTTTTTCAAGAAGAACTGTCGAGCTTCTTCCCAGGACTGGCGGGGGAATCTGTTGGACAGCTCAAGATAATCTTGAGAATTGAAAAATTTTTCTGTTGAAGACAGAACATAAAATTACCGAGTTATTCCCTCTTAAGATAAGATGGCAATAAAACAAGAATAATGAACGCACGGCCAATTCGAGATACTTCAAGTCATTTACTCCCCTCCCCCTCCCCAAAAACTTCTCAGATCACGGGGTGACGCTTCAGTGGAGCTCTGGACGCTGAGGTTTGGCTTTAAAAAAGGGGGCAGAGGGCTCTGACCAGCAAAGGCTTAGATTTTTAAGCTTTTGGATCAGGCGCACTGCTGCTTTACGCATCGGAACGTTATACATCTTTACACACTTTACGTTCTCGGACCCACGGGGGAACAATTCAGCCGCCTCCAAGTTCGGGCAGCCTTGAAGGCGCTGTCGCGGCTTAACAGCTTCTTTTTCCACAACGGGCTGCAGAGGAGTTTTGCTCCCCGATTCTCCCAAAGCTCACAGCAAGATTACAAAGGCAGCTTTTACTCCTACGAGTACTGCTGGTGACGTGAAGGGGACTACACACACTCGCACAGGTTTGCGGGGTCCGACCCTTTGAGCAGCGCGTTGCAGCGCAGCATGCGACAATGAAGTTTGCGCTTTCATGTTTTATTCCGAGCAGCGTTATTGTTTTTTTGGGGACACCGTCCTTCAAGTGATGTAATATGGATAAAAATAATCCTGCTCACACTACTATTAAGTCAGCTTTTTTGCAACCGGGGAATGTTTAGAAATCACACTCACATGTCACCACATAGTCATCTTTGTTTAAAAGTTCATCCAGTTTGAATAGTGAAAATAAAAAGCAGTTTTTCACTTGAATTTTAGATGTTTCTCGAGCAGATTCTCATGCAAACACAATCCTGGAAAGTTTGTGCTGCAGACACTGTACGAGGCTGCTTCAGACCGAGATACAATGTTGACAGTAAAAATCTCCATAAATTTATGTTAATTTTATAATTTATTTTTAACCACAAAGCTAATGTTTTAGACCTAGAACTGCTCATCTTCTGGCAAACGTTCAGCAAAATGGTGGTGGCTTTCTCCTTGCTGTTAGAGAGAAATGACTGCCTGGGCGATGTACTTTATCCAAAATATGGGCGACTCAAGACCAGATTCCCATCAACGCACCTGAATTTTAGATGCGTTTAACAAGTAATAGCCATCTTAGCTGAGAGCCTTTCCGATGTTTAGCTTAAAGAGGTTAACTGCATTTTACACATTATTTACAACAACTGCGGAATAAAAAATCACAACTCTTCTGCAAGCTGACAAACTTTACAGGATAATTACAAGACAGTATTTTACAGGACAGTATTTTACTAATTTTTGGCTCCCCAGGTGTATTGGCATGGCTGCGTGGCTTCTGCAACCTAAAACTTTTGAAGGTAGCCTTTGTGACAGCTAATTAAGTATGTGCACGTACAGTATCACATTTTAAGACATGATACCACATAGCGTGTAATAAAGATTAACAGCCTGAATTCCTGATGCGATGAGCAGCAGACTGGAAGACGTGTATGTTTAAGTCAGAATCCAAGCTACAGCACCTCTCCACAAACCGTAAGATCATTTTGCAATTTACAATGTTTCTTTCATCGTGATGCAGATTTAAAAAAAAAATTAAATCACAGTAGAATATAATATCTACACGTTTTGTTACCCAATTGCTACTCGGTTATATTTCATTGGAGACATACCCTTCTGCTGAGATAACTGATTATCCATTTGGCCTGAACTCTGTGCAAAATCCTATGGGGGGGAAAAAAAATGGCATCAGGTTTTCAGATCTTACATCTGAGGAATTAAAACATTTTAAAGTCTTCACGATCGCTCAAAATTACTAATACTTTATGAAATCTGTAAATTAAGAAACTCGGGCTTGTTTGCTACACATCATAACAGAACACTGCCAGCACTTAAATTCTGTAATATATAGTGGATTTCTATACCTTTAATTTATACCTTTTTTGAAAAAAAA
>RSEF01000010.1:3032388-3089724 GCA_003993805.1 Himantopus leucocephalus | reverse complement strand
TTTTAAAAAAAAAAAAAAAAAAAAAAAAAAAAAATTACTTCTAATACACAACAGAAAAAAAAGGGTTTAATATCTCTTAGGAAATAGTTATTATCATGACCTTTAATTTAAGGGAACATTTACTATAGCTGTGTTTCTTTAAAACAAATGGTGTTTTAGATTGATGCTCCTGACTCCAAATACACTCTTCCAAAATTCTCGAGTTATCCCAGTTTCACCGGCTGTGCCTCCCAGTGACCCGGGAGCCTGAGGTCCTGATCTCCTGAGATGAAGTGAAGTTCCTCCACAGCCGTGACGAGCTCTGGCCAGCGCTGCAGCCAGCTGTGTCACCAGCTGAGGTGGCAGTTACTCTAAACGCCCAGCGCCATGCGCGATCCCTGCTGCTATCAGCCAGGATGCTGCGTCCTCTGGAGCCAGCGAGGACACCGACTTCCGTGGAAACACGCAGGATTATCCCAGTCAGCGTACGGAGAGGGCTTTTAGTATCCTATCTTTTGTTGGAGTAAGTATTCCCTAAGTGGAGAGGGTATTATTTGACATCAGAGATACAATGTAGCAAAGCATGGACACTCCTACACGTTTTTTAATTATTTCAGCACATCTAGACACAGAAGTAACAAAAACAAAAAGGATGATGCAAACTTCAGATGATGGAAATAAATCTGTTGGTAGGGAGGTGTAACGTGGGGTCGTCGTAAAATCCAGCAATCATTTTCCTTTGATTTACGCTGCACACATTTAACACACTGTATTTAAGTGTTATATTTGTACACACCACCAAACTTTTACGTAAACGGGACTTCTTTTTGCATTCCCTGGCACAGGAAGAATCTCATTTTCTCCTCACGGGGAAACATTTTACAGTCTTTCTCAAACCTTCCACTGAGGCAAATGAGAGATTTGCTTGACAAACAGCAGTGAGTTGAAATAAGAGTAGAGAGGCAAGTCTCTCCCGCGCGTGCGGGCATCTCAGTGCTCCCTGGCTCCTTTCAGAGTCGGTCTCTGTGTGTGTGTGCACATGCTCCATTTGGGATTAGATTTTAAAATGGGTAAAATACTAAATTACCAGTGAAGTCCGCAAAGACAATGACACTTTACAGCACACAAGGATCTTCCATATTTAATATAACATCTTTTTGAAAAGCCTGCAAGAATAATACGTGGGCTTGGCTTCTGAGATACACCCCTAAATTGGAAATCAAATTAGTAACACTGACCCTGGTAAATATACTTACGCTTTGCTGTAACTACTGGGGATTAAAATGCCGTTCCCTCTCTGCTAGCACAGAAACCAAGGTAAATAACCTTAATTATTCATATAGGGAACACTCTCCTCCATTTCCCATGTTTTTGGCTGAAAAAACGAAACTAAACTCGCTGCATTTACTCAGAGTGCTTAAATTATTTTTTACCAGTGCAACTTTTACACTGAAATCTGTAGTTTCACTATAAGAAAGTCAAAGTAAAAGATGAATTCTGGCTTTGTATTTAACCAGAAGTTCATTACAATATGCCAAATTCTTTTAATACTAAGTTCCAAACTTTTTTTTTAAACTCCTATGCAATTATTTCAGTATTAAACGGATAAAAAGTAGTTGCACTCAGAAGTTTGATGTTATGCTAAGACTTTTAGTAAATGTTTAGTTCTAGTGCCTTCTTTCCCAAATCCGCGTTGCCTACCCTTGGACTAGCTGTAAAGCATTAGGCAAAAGAGTTTGACTAATGTTTCTGTATCAACAACAGTAACTTTCAGGTGACTGATACAGAGTTACTGGACTCCTAAAAGCATATTATTTTTTAATAGTAGTGTTTACAATAACTGCATTTATTAATTGGTAACAGTCAATAAAACGTATGGAAAACATGAGGCATGCATAAAATCTGATACATAAAGCACAGCACATAAATGCAGACAAAGAGAACAAAAATGCTGTAAATCCTTATTCAAAACAGTATTCGTAATGACCTCAGTGGCTTACTGTCAAAAATAAAGATTGCAAGATTAGACCGGTAACATATGTTCTGTGTATTTTCTGCATAAAATATATACACTTCTGCTCAGTTCTCTCTGTAAATCTATTGTACACAGTATACAACTGTACATTTGTATGTAAACAGATTAATATACTTATTTCAGATATGCTATATGTGTGGTAGTTTTTAAAAAATAAATATTTTAAGAATTGTCTTGTAATAGCAGGATCTACATCAAGTCTTCCTGGCACATCCAGTAACTTTAACGAAAACAGGATTCTGGATGCGACAGCGAGAACCTGAACTACTCGGTAACCTTTTAGTGTTAAAAGATGCCTCAAGTACAGACATAATCTGTGGTTTGAAAAGAGCTGCAGAGAATCTTAAAGTACTTCAGTGCTGTTTACTTCTTTTACTTAAGTCAAACGATTTCCATATACACAGCAAAAGCGAGGAAAAGTGTTGCAGTTATGCTGCACACCGCTGTTCGGTTACTGCAATAGCTACCTGAATGAACGTGGCGAGTAAAACACAACTCATCTCCTGCTCCAGGATGATCTTGTTCTGAGGGTTATTGTAACAAGCAGCTATTAGCGAAGGGAAGAGCACTTTGATTAAACGAGGATCACTGAAATACTGGAAAGGCAACTGGCAGAGTTTTTGCAGCACCGTGGGGTGACGGCCAGATTGTACAATGATCTGAAAATACAAACGCAACATAATTAAAACACGTGATCTCTCTTCTTCTCTTCCTGTTAGCCACCGAGGGTGTTGAAGTCATGCTAGAAAAATGAGCATGGCTAAGTACTAAAAATAAAGTTTATAACATTTAGTCCAAGTAACTTCTGTTTTAGCGTCTTAAGTATTATTTTTATTGCAGAGGAACACAAAGAATATAAGGCTGTGAAACTTTTTTTCCTGTATCAGCCAGAAAGACAGTAAGTAAATGAGACGGGGATTAATCTGCAGATTACAATAAAATAGATAATTTAATACCTTCATTCGAAAGACAAAGAATTACAGCAGAGAGCCTACTCCAAGTTCAAGCTACGAAACAAAAACCCCAACCCCTGCCATTTACACATAGTAAGCGTGTCTTGGGGGGTGGGGGAATCAAGAAAGAGATCACCAGGACTGTAAAAACCCTCCTGAAGCTCGATCATCCTTTACTAGAGTGCTCTCTGGCAATTAGAGAGGACTCTGTTTCATGGTAGATGTCTGCCACGCATTCTCAGGCACCAAAAAGAAAAGGTGATTGTAAGCCGCAGAGCAAGGAGTTTCAGTAAGTAGAGACTCAGCAAGATCCTCCCATCTGTATTTCTTATCTCCGTTTCTATCAGTGCCATTGACTCTAAAAGGAGAATTGTTTAGATAAATGGGACTGTTGTCATGAAGCAGGCTAAGTTTACAACTGTGTACATCTGAAGAAATAAGGCAACGCTATTACTGGTCTCCTGCAAAGGAACCTTTCCAATTTACTTGATATTCTTATAAAGTCTTTGTGATAAAATAAAAAAAGTCAAAATCGGATCTGTTCCAAGTAACCTTGATTAGACAATTCTAATATGAAAGAGCTGCTTGACCCAAAGTTGGCTTTTCGGCATAGGAGGAAGCTCCTATAAGGCTAGAACACTGTAAAACTTAGGGTCACGACTGTAAATTGTACTTGGAAAAACACAATTTTACAGGTACACACCCAGACAAGACTGCGTTCAAATTAAAACCAGAAGGACAGAAAGAAGCAGTTGAGACCACAGGAACATAAATTACAGGGATTTACAAGTTTTCAAAGCACTTTTAACAATACCTTCAGAGCACACTCTCAGTTGATAATGCAGTTCAGTTTAAAAACAAGATCAACAAAGTAATAGTTTGCATTTTTTTTCAGTTCACCAGCCAAAAAGACATTGAAAACCTTTCAAAATACTGGTAGAAATGTCTTAATGCCCTTAAAGACAGAAGGGATTTTTAAAAGACAGCCAAATACGTGACAAGCATACATTCAGGCATTGTTTTGAGGCTAATATCACTGAAGCATTTGGATGATTCTGAACTTAACTATCGGCTACCACCCACGTAACCAAGAGGATGCCTTGCGAGTTTCTGATTACTGTTTGAATTTTAAATTAACCGGAGTGGTTATTATATAAATCTATGTTTTTCTACGGTAAATTCTACAATCAGAAAAGTACTCGAAATCAGTCGTAACTGTACTAAAATAGCTACAATTGGTCTTTCTGATCCAGGACAGAACACCAGAACTCTTGATGGCTTTTTAACAGCCACTGTACACTTGATGAACAGGCAGAGGAAGAGAAGTTTTTGGGACTTTCCATTTTTCATTTCACATTTCACTTCCTTATCGGTTCTAAAAACGCCATGGATAATTAGTGAACTCTTGCCAAACTTAACAGTGCAGCTACTCAAACAGCTTTCATGGAATTACTATTTCATTATCTTTTTCTTTTCAACATTTTTACTACTATGATGTTATCAACATTAAAGATAGGAAGGTATATACACGGGCTGCTGGTTGTTTTAATCTGGTATTTATCACATGTGGAATCAATTTAATGATTTTAGCTCATTGTACTAATGCAACTGCTAAACCTGATACACTGTATTATGTACTCTGAAAAAAAGAAAAAAGAATCATGAGTCACCCCTTACTGGAAAAAAAATCCAAACAAATAAACCTCTAGCAGAGCACATATTCCTTGTTTCACTGTCAACTGGTGGAGAAAGTGAAGTCCAGCACTTGACTTAGCAGATGAACATTGAAGAAAACAAATGAAAACTTTGCCTATGACTTCTTGGTGGTGGAAAACGACTTCTCTTGACTTTTTTTTTTTTTTTTAAACACACTCACTTGGCTGAATGATCCCAGGGAATTTTGCAGGCCTGGAATACTCATACTACAAAATGCTCTAATATGAGATACAACCTCCTTACTGAAATCCAGTGCAGAAAGCTTGCTTTTCCTCCTGCCGCATACTGGAAACCAGACACATTTACCTGGAATTAGCTTTTCTTGTTGCTCTCTCTCTCGAGCCTGAAAGTCAGATATGCTTGTCAAACGTAACAAGATCCTAATTAAATCACTGCATTTCTGTACAGCCAGGCGTTTAAGCACCTGCTTAATTTCAGATATGTGCCTAGGTTCCATTAATATTTACTTGTGGTTTTCTTCTTCTGAATTGAGACCTATCAAATTAGTCCAAGCTGCATTTTTTTTTTTATTCAGAGCAGGCAACTCACATTAATGTTTTTTTGTATTTAATTAAAAATTTTGCTTACTCTCAAAATTTAGATATTCATATACCGTTATTGGTTTTGCCTGTGCTTAGCTTGCTTAAATTCCAAAGAAGATGTACCTGCTTAGCTTAGCTTATTTTTGGCCCAACACAGTAAACATTAGAATAACCCTCTGAAAACCCAAACTACGCATAGGTAAGAGACACAGCCAATACATTTCTGAAATGCTATTTCATGATGAATTAATGAAGTTTTTCTTTGTGCTACCAGCCAAACTCAAGACCCCGACACATTTCAGAGGTGGTGCTCCTGTTACAGAGCACGGTGATGTGATTCAGGGGTAGCAGACCAGAAAGCACTGGCCAAGGGCACCGGCGGCCCCCCGTGGCAAAGCCTGCTGAAAATGAGAGGCTAGAGCATCTTAAATCAGTTACTGTGCTGACCTGAAGCAACTTCTACACCATATAAGCTGATGCTTATAATGCATATAAGCATGTAAGACGCATAATAAGCAAGGCTGCACAATATATGCCACTCTAATATCTGATTTTGTTTACTTTTAACCTTTGCTAAAAGTCACCTTTAAGAATACAACTTTTCCTGCTTGGTCTCTGAATTTCCAGCTTTCTTACACCACCTATGCTGCGCCTACTGAAGCCGCGCTAGCTGACTGCCCAGCACAATGACTAATGGGATGACCTGTGGGAACACTGACTGAGCAACACCTTTCAAAGTTGCCTATCAGTTATCTTCTGTCACTCCCACCAGTTTATAGCCTTCTGCAGGTCTCGCTAATTTGCTTAATCTCCAATAGCCAGAGGGTCAGGCACTCTCTTCTGCCCTACCAGGCAATCCATGCTCCCGAGTGACTCTTTGGAAAGCGCACTCTGCACTTGCAAGTGCAATAACCATCCTGATCCACTGCATTGGTATTCCTGAAGTTTATCACTCAGGAAAGCACGATTCATGATTTCTGAAGTCTCTAGATGGAATCCATTTTTGTCCTCAAGTTTAGGCGGGCCAATATTCGCTATACAGTATATTGCTCGCCCATTGGCTGCAATCCTTCTAGCTGTGGAAGTCTGAAGCAGTGTAAGAGTCAGTCTTTCAAAACAGACTACCATGACAAAAGCCAGCAATACGCCACACAGCACTCGAGTAATAAAAAAGGACAATCAATCAAAAAAATTAAAAGCTCCTTGTGGTATGGAACAGTAATAAAGTTGTGAGGGGAACTCATCATTTTGCTGGAGATAAGGCTTCTCCTGTCACTTAGGCAGGGTGTCTGGCTACAGACCTGAGGTGACTGCTGGAAGGATATTCCATCCTGGATTCTGCAGTTCTTCCTCGCATTCCCACCAGGACACTTCCAGCAGCTTTCCTCTCCTGCTGCTGCTTCCTGGCACCTTGCAAAGGGGATCTTCTCGGGATGGAGGGCCTTTGCTAGAGAACTCGGAAACCAGATGGAACCCAACAACTTGGGTACCATTTTCCTCTAGGTAGAAAAGGGAATGTTGCTGTTCATTTACTTTTTTCTCTGAAGCTCCAAGGGCTTAAAAATAACTTTCTGATGATCCTGCAGGAATAAGAATCACAAAAGCGCAGACTCCCTTCCTTGCTTGCAAGGGCAGGGAGGTAACCGCTGGCATGCACAGGGGCAACCTTCCCATGAGAACTAGCAAGGGAAAGGTGTTGTGGAGAACACCTCCTACTTCTATTTACATACTGGAGATACAGACATTTGTCTTTCACTTAATCTTTCTCTATATTCCTCGTATCATGAATGAAAACTACAATTACTTTTAAATGCATACGTATGAATTTTTGTCAAAGCAGGGTAGTAAAATCTTCATAACTAATAGGATCCAGATCTTTTGAATAATACAGCAATGATACAGAACGTATCAAGTTACTTGTCAAATCCGAAGTAAAATCTTACCAAGTTAATGATTAATTTTACAAGAAAATTAAAATAAGAATCCTCCAGTCTTTGAAACTGTATCTTCACAATCAGGTAACTGAGTTTATAAGCATCTTGTAAGTAACACACAGAATTTTCATTAGGAAAAATTAAATGCCAGCCAGAAAGTTGAAGAATGACCGTATGTAAAATACTGAACAAGTACCAGCCGAATTGAAACGAACTGATAATTCATACACTCATCAGTCACATATTTATATGTTCCAATTAAGACATGTAACATAGACACATGCTACTAATTTTTCAAGAACTAGTAGTTCAAATTGTCTTGTGAAGTTTTACTTTTTTTTTAAACTATGAAGTAGTATTTTTGGTGACAATCTAAATTTCCATTTCCCCGTTGTAACTGCACACATTTTACATATGTAAAGCATTTAAAAAAAGGGAAAATAACTGAATTTAAAACCTTCCAGAGATTTAAAGAAGATTAAGATCACAGATAGGTTTTCAATGGTTCTGTGCACGTATGTTAAATACTGTCAGATATTTTATTGCAAGTAACAAAAAAAAGGTTCAGTCTCCGACCAAGAACTTTTTCACTCCTTGTGTACTGCGGAAGGTTAGCTGAGGATTACTGCAGAGTGGAAGTGCTGATTTTTAAAGCAATATTTAGTCTAGTTCTACTGATGGATTTAGGTTTTCTTGTTTCACTTGGACATTTGCAGCTCTGGAAAGGCATCATTCACGTCAGTTACTTCTGTCCATACATACCACAAAAACACTGGAATTATCTTTCAAAGAGGCTAATTAATTTTCTGGTCAGGAGGAACAGAAAGCCAGCAGCAAGCTTTCTGTCTATACAAAGGCAAAAAAGAACTGACAAGTGAGTATTCAACTGATTCAGAAAGCCAGGTTCTCAATGAGCTAAACTGTGCTAGACCAGAGAACCACTGTATTATGAATCAATTATTATCATTGACTGAAGATTATCCATACGTTTATTTAGAAAGCTACAGGACATTAATCACATGTCTAAAATGATAGTAATATTTACCATTCTATTCAATTATTTCCTTAAGGGTTGGTTTTCCCCCCTACCACAAAATAGTAATTAAAAAAAAAATAAATCACATCACAGTATTCCAGGTTAAAAATGAGTTGGTTTAAGCCTGGCAAGAAGCTGTTCTCCTCCAAATAGACAGTGGACAGGTTATCAAGTCCAAGAGTATGTTTTCTTCAATTGGTCAAAGCAGCTTCCCTTGCTATCAAAGAAAGCCGCTAAACAAGACGGGGCATTTGCTGTGAGACATTCTCCACCTCCATTTCCACATGGCAAGCAAAGCTGCCAACGACAGCCGCTGTTCCAGGGCCCTTTAAGTCGAGGGCTGGGGACAGGGCCAGTGCTGGCCCTTGGAGACCTGCGGGGTATACACACGAGAGCCCTCAGCCCCAGGCTGCCTCAGGAACACGGAACATCATTTTTGTTCCATTTTTGGGAGACCTGCTGAAGACTTTTCACAAACATAACTGGAAGACACAATTTAAGTGTTGCCAAACAGAAACGCTGTAGGTGGGTACCTTTCATAGCAGATCCGGTAACTTATTTGAGTTCTCATTTGCATTCTGTTGTGCTGCCCTATGATTTCCTTTATCACAAATTTCCCATTATCATGAGGGCTTTTTTTTTGTTACGGTGACACTTCACTGAAGTCACCAGCAACACTTTTGTACACAAAGGCGTACAGGTGTGCTTTCCACAGGACAAACAACAGAAAATCTCACAGCAGCCTGGATACTGTCCCACATCTCTCCTAGTAGCCGCTTGGTTACTCTGCCCGCCAGCTCACATTGCCTTCCTGAAATCCACTACACAAAATTATCAGAAGATTTAAAAAATTAGTGTCTTTAGATGTTAGCTTGATCATATTATTTGCTTATTATTTCTACTCCTTTTTCTATAACTCAGTGTTATGTCATGACTTATGCTGTTAAAATACACAACATAAAGACGCAGAAACTTTGGGAGCACATGCATTGCTGGCATCGATGGCACTGCTCGGGCACCGCCACCATAAATCAGACCTGCAGGGGTAGTGGGATGTCCAACCAACAAAGGACAGATGATGTCCAGCAACTCCTGGCTGCCATCCGAGCACCTGGAACTGCACATATGCTGCCAGGTCTCCCCATTAACAGAGGGATGCTTGCTTGGAAACACTGCGGCAGGGAAAGAATGTGACTTAGGGGTGCTTTCTGTAGCCTATCGGTTTCTTTCATCCACAGAAAAAAGGAAAAAATTGCTTCTTGCTGCTTAAAGATAGGAGAGAAAGGAGGAAGATGGCCAAGGAAAGAACTGAGATCTGTAGCCACAAAAAAACCCAGATGTCAAGATGTGAACAAAACCGTACACGTCAATTAAGTGCACCGCTCTCGCGTGACAATGTTGTGTTCTTCGTACTCTACAGTCAGGCTGGTGTTTTTTAGTAATTTTGACCAAGTATTAGAAATTGTAGCTCTTTTATCAAATGAAGAGTGAGATAAAATTATAGTAATGTGAAGTGGATACAGGCAAATAGAGTTGAATCATAACTTCGTGAAGTCTAAAATTTCCTGAAGCGAAACCTTCCTCAGCTCTTGGAGACAAAAAACTGCTAACAAAATGGTGTATTCCATAGGTACTTAGAAACAAATAGAGTGATTATCACTGTGAGCTGAATTAACTTTCTAGAGATAACATCCTTCTCAATAGAATTTCCTTTTTTTAATGAAATGAAGCATTAAAATGTGCTCTTCTACTCCACTGTGTTCTTCTGCTGTAATGTATTTCACATTCAGATGCAATTTTCTTAGAACGACTCAGACTAAAAAGCCCATGGTTCTCTAAGGGGCACTCCTTGGCTTTTCCACTAGCTCATATGACCTACGGTTCCAAACTTGAACATGGCCATTATAAACATTTGGATCTTAAAACTGCACTGTTGGCATGAGAACTATTAATGTTTCTTTTCTATTTATTTATCATTTATATAAATGTCAATCCTAATTTGTACAAACAACTAATAACTTTATTGAACGGGAACTGAAATGCTGTGCATCTAATCTCTGTAACTACAGTATTCCATCAAACAGTTAAATCTTTTTGTTTGATGTCAGGTTATTTATAACTTTGTAAAAGAAATAAGTCTTTATATTAGTAGTCCAGAGTCTCTCTTCAAAGTTAGATCTGCATTATTTCTTTGCTTCTATATAAACAGATCCCATACTGCTAGCATTTAATCAGCAGAATATGTCACCACTTAGGCTCTTCTTCTGTTTTAAGGTCAAGCTCTCTTCTTTCCATTTTGCAAACTCCACTATTGGCACAGCTCTGAGCAAAGAATGTTCTAAATTTCTCCTAAGAGTTATCAGGAATCAGAGCACCATTTCCATGCAAAAACAACGTTCCAGAATGCTACATTCAAATTTAAAACCAAGAATTTTGTCTATTTGAAAAATCCCAGTGTTTATTTTCTTAACATCGCATGTAAGCTTTCAGACAGAAGATAACAGAGTTCAGAAATAACATTAGTCTTCCTATAAACCACATTATGATCATCATCCTTTTAGAGCTAGCTGTGATTTAACACCATGGATTCAGTGGTGCTCTGTGTATACACAACAAAGAAAAAATTATCTGAGCAGGTTTTGGATAGTCATCCTTAGCCATTTCAGCTTTTAGGATAGGGCAATGATAAATACAAGTACAGCGGTGCAGCCAAAAGGTGTAAAAACATTTATCAAAAGCGATGGTAGTGGGAAATTTAGAGAAAGAAGTTCTTTATGCAAAGCTCTTGAAAAAACATCACCCAAAATGGCAAGTCACCTTAGTTAAAAGATAACAAATTAAGTATATAGCGATTAAATTCAGCAATAAGTAAATAGTATTACACAGATATGTAAAAGATGAGCTCTGTTACAATGTGATGAGAGGAGAATGGAAACAATTCTAGTATGTATCAGGGCTATTTGTGAATTTAAGACACGCCCAGGCTACAGGATAAAATAGCAGTCTAATGCCTGAACTAGAAAAGGCATTAAGGAAAAGGCTAACTTTAAAAATGCTAGCATTTTAGCATTTAATGTATTGACATAAAAATAAGCACTTAAGCATGTGAGGTTGCTCTCATGCTTAATGTTAATCATACACTTAAGCACCTTGTTAAATTGAAGGGTATCATTACTTCCTAGAAAACAGTAAACTTCATAGTTTCCAAAATAATAATGTACCAGGAGATTTATATGTTTAAGTGTTGGCCTAATAATTTTTAATCAGAGGAGAATATTATTAGACATCAAACGTAGTGAGAAATAAATGTATTTTGTAAGCTCAAATAAAAAACCATCACACCATGTCTCAAATCCTTAGGTATTATTCCGAACATTGAAATGATGAGAACTGGACCTCGCAGCCCTGCACTATTTTTGAAGAATCATCTTCACATTTAGGTAATATCCTCGACTTTGCTGGCGTACTGCTTGTTACTTAAAGTTGCCGCCTTAGGTGTGGTTCTCTACTCATTTACACAGATGAAACTCAATTGATGTGAATGAAGAATTCCTGATTTAAAGGCTAGAGAAGAAACAGGACCTTAGTCAACAGAAGTTGAAACAGACTACTGGCAGAGGCTTCTGCCACCATCCTTGAAAACATCGCTAGTTTGGGTCAAAATCCCCAGAAGGTGTGAAGAATTGAAATATTACAGTCTAAAACACAGAAAAACTTTTTTGTGTCTCTCAGAGCATTTTCCCTCTTCAAAAGCAAGCATTTGCTGTCACTCTCCAAACCCCTGCTTGCCAGTAAGCTATACAGCCTTAGAACTTTCCCTACTAGTACATTGTGTCTTCTGGCTTCCACAATAAATGTAAAGGCTCTGTGAAAATATCTGATCATCGACTAAAAAGACTGTGAAACATTGAGCCATTGGACATGTTACAGAGCTGGCCGAGGAAAAGCTTCAAACAGAGAGCAAGAAAATGTACTTTTCTGCCATGAAAAATGTGCTACAATTTACCCATCACAAAGGGGCGAGGAAGACGAGCAAGATTTTCCATAGTACTCCCTCTGCAAGATTTAATGCATTTTATTTTTTCTTTATGTTCCAGTATCACTTCAATCAAGCGTTACTTGAACTAAACACGATGAAATGGGTTTGGGAGACATTTTTGGGCTTCTTGCAGGCTCCCACGCTTAGAGCGGCATCCAAGTGCTCGGAACAACTGTCAACTGCCCGAGCCCAAAGCTGTGAACACAGAGCAGGCTGGCGTCCTCTCCGCATGGGGCCAGCGATGTTGGGGACAGGCACTGGGGGTCTGCAGAGACTTGGAAAACTTACGAGTTTATGGGAGAAGTACAGGGAGTTCCCTCACACTTGAGGCGAGGCAGACAATAGCTCGCAAGGCCTGATTAAATATTTGCAGGCTTTAGACTTTGTTTTAAATTTCTGTGTGAAATGTAACTCTCACGCAAAGGAGAGACCGACGGGCTGGGTGGGAAGGAGGCAGGGCGAAGGCAGGCGTTGTGCAAGCTTCTGCGTCCAGCTCCGCCAACACGTCTCCACCAGCCAAACCCATAATGTTCCAGGCCCAGGTCTTCGCTGAGAAGAAACTGCTTATTAAGCAGGATTATGCCAAACTCTGGAGTGTTTTTTCAATGTGGACAAAGGTCCACTGGGGACTAAGCTGAGACCACCAAACTCTTTTTATTCCTGACCCAGGAATAAGATTAGAACGTCGCTCTCCGGAGGCGGCATTAGCCGATTGCTCTCTCTTTTCATCACTAAGCTTTAGTTATGGACTGTATTTTAAGGTTGCTGAAAGTACTGGCTTTTATGACATTGGGAGCTGAGTTTATTCTTTTGTGTTTACAGTTTAAGAATAAAACAATAAGATAAATCCAAGTGCATTCATTTCTCACATTAATTCCTATACACTCTCTCTTCCTCTCCTACAGGAATCAGCCAGCCATGAACTGAAACTAAATACACTTCATTTCATGTTAAGTCTTTGCTCATATTAAATGACCTTCCCCACAGCCTCTAAAAAAAAAAGGGGGGGGGGGAAATTATGGGATGTATTTTGGAATATTAGAAATACAATGACGCTGTGAGGTGTGGAATATGCAGTCTCACACGTTCCTGTTGGATTTTATTTACTTTGCTGTAGATCATTCTTAAAAAAAGAAAAAGTTGATCAGTAAGCTCAAACAACAACAAAGGTGTCTGACAAACCCCCTAAGAGGCATCCCCACTTTTCACTGGCTGCCTAGGTAGGAATGCCAGCTTTCGTGGAGATACTGGTTCACTTGAGTGAATTTATGTGGTCTGAGTATGGAAGGCTGATAAAGAAAAAACATACATTACGGATCTGTTTTAATTTACTCCGTTTTAACTTGGCGAGTTTAATCCCTAGGGCATTTTTTGTTCACAAGCTGAATGCTCCTAACTGGTAGCCAAGACTGTAACTTCACATGAATCACTCACTTGCCGAAATCAGCTACTCCACTAAATTTACCAGACGTATTTTTTGCTCAAACCTANGTAATGTTTTTTTTTTTTTTTTTTTTTTTAAGGGTTTAAAGAACTAAACCCACAGCCTCAATGTGAACTCCATACTCCTACAAATCCCTCCTCTGAAAAGAAATTAACAAAATCAGAATTAAATCATTTCAGATGCTATTTACTTACAAACACTACAGTAAGCACCCATTCCTGCATCTTTACTCTTGTGTTGTATTTTCAAAAACTCCACCTACCAGATCAAAATTGTTCCAGTCACTCCATAGCCCCAAAAACAACATAAATAATGAAAGTTTAATGATGGCCTCTAGTAAACAACCTATATGGAAACTCTACATAATATTTTATAAGCATTCTTCCAAGTTTTCCTGTCAACTTCTGATTTTCACAATTTTTCCATTTTAGAAGTATTTTTCTTTCTTCACGCTAATACTAGAGGTAACTGGACACATACTGAAACTCAACACGCGGTAACACTGTCAAAAGCACAAAATAATTTCCCTACAGAAGGTATCTTTTAATCTAAAGCCACTTTGTAAGTGTCCCTTACAACCTAGCAGTACTTGTAACCACAGTTTGCGTATATGTCATACGCATATATATGTATGTGATATATGCATACTGTGGGATAAAGCGTACTGCTATTTTATGACACAAGGAAGACTGGCCACATGAAAAAAATGCTAAAAAGAAAGAAAATATAACTATAAGCCCATCATTTGATAAAAAAGAGAAAAGAAAGTCTCAGTATGAAGCCCTTCTTGGGAACCATCTATCATGCTTTGTGCTGGGAATGAGTCATAAATTTCATGATCCTTTCAGAACCGTGCCTACCATACTATGTTTTAATTTCTTTGAACATTATATTTATACCTGTGATATTGCTGTGTGATGTTTTATATTTTTAAGACAGAAGAAATTCCTCTCCCAAAATATCCTGGAATCTTACTGTTCCTTATTCCTTTAACTGGAGCTAGCTGGTATGCCTGAAGCGTGTTTTGCGATAAATCCTCCACACCTATATAGCAAGGATAAATTACTAATAAGTCAATGATACTATTAAATCTAATTCTGTATGTTTCCATTTTCAACATATGGATTGTTAGATATTAACATTTCAATTATTTATAAGTTTACAGTAAGAATAATGTACTGTCCTTAGGGACACAAGTGTCTAGGGATAAAAGGTTTGGAGCGGCAAGGAAATAAATTAGACGTGCAACTAGACGACAAACTTTTGGGGATGAAATCCCTCCTTCAAGGACACATGGTTTGTGCATCCAAAATTTTCCAATTGCATTGGTTATTCTAGAGGTTTTTGCTTCTATCTACAAACTCTAATTTTATAATTCAGTTTTTAAAAGCTGCATATGCTTTTCCCTAGCTCTTTCACAGAGATGTTGTTTTGCAATCTAGTAATAACATGCGTTAGTTTGACAATTTAGAAGTATACAGTTCTGTATCCTACAAATCCTCAAAGTCAGTGAGGTTCTTCTAGAGCACTCTGAATACAGTGTGTGTTAAAGACCGAAAGAACAAAAGTTGGTGTTTTTTTTTTAAATAAAGGCACAGCAAGACAGATGAACAACGCAAATTCCTCTGGAGCCTAAGGCTGAGGATCTGATTTGTGATGACTTTTCAAATGAAAAATATTCACTAACTGCAATGAATATGGAAAGATTTTTATTCCCAGTACAGCAATGTGAAAGAAGCCAAATCGCCTGTCATTCGCATTAATTTAATTACGTGGCCACATTCAATTATCCAATATAATATGCAAATGAACCAAGCTGACAGCACTTGCTAATTATATTCATTATAATAATTAAATCAAACACTGAAAAGGAATAAAAATGTAATGAAATAGAAGGATATTTTTAATTAACATGAACATTTTAATTAGAAACTATAATCCCATAGTCTGATAAAGCATGACTGGCTTATTCAAAGATTGGACATTATTTTTATTACGCAGTTTAGTTCTACATGTCTATTCTTAGTATCATGGGACCTGTTTTCGTATGTTAATAGATTAAATGGTGGCCAAAAAAAAAGAATCCGTTTCCTTGATCATACTTCATGCAAAGCAGATGCCTAATAAAGCTGAGCTCCGTTATGGCATGATTACAGAATCTCATCTCATGAAACGCAGGCTGTCTAACTCCGTAGTAAACAAAAGTTCACGTGCCGATACGAAACAGACAGTGCGGTTTAGGCTTGACTAATGATGTTAAAGCATTTAAAATGTTAAAGAAACTCTTTGCTTTTTGAAATTTTCAGTTTCACAACTGATTTATTTCTTCAGCAACAGCAGCTGCCCTGAAAAAGCTTTATGAACATTAGAACAAAACACAAAAAAAGGAAAGGAATATTACTAACATATTATATGTGGGCAAAGTCAGCAAAACCATAAACAGAGCAAGCACTACCAAAACACTTGCGTTCCTTAGGAATCCATTGTCCTCATCGCTCCTTGACAGAATCACTTGGGCCTGGACCAAAAGCCAACCGAGGTGAAATCGCTACCTGGGACCCAGCCACCATCTCTGCCTCTGCGCAGGACCCACCGTGAGGCCCTCCTCTTACGTGGGGCTCCTGGAAACTGCAGTGAAATATGAATCTTGAAGCTATACGAGAGAAAGGAACTTTCCTCTTCAATATGCCACTCAACTAAATGTAAAGACTTTTACAGATAGTGTAATAAAACCAGAGAAACCTATATTACATGAAATGATTGGCATATGACGCTCTTGGAAGATTTTCTTCTATGAATGTGAAATATTTAGGAAATTGCCCTTTTTATTATTTTGACTGCAGAGCGGTAATAATTCACTTACTTAAATCACAGTACTACTACAGAAGGTCAATGCTGAGGTTGACAGGCTGTAAAATTTCCTTTTTAGAAATCTATCTATGCTCCAACTTGGGAAACTGCAAATTTTTTTAATAATTAATGCCTTTTTTTTCTTTATTCCAGTATGCCATGTTGAATATTTATCTATTGATGTGGGTAGACAAAGGAATCGCAAAAGGCACACTGAAAACTCCAAAGAACTATTTTTTATTTTTCTTTCTGAGAGTCGAAAGGAATGAAAACGTACAAAGGTTTGTAATAAGGAATACAAATTTAGAGAGGAAAGACTTACTTAAACTACAAACATTTCAAAACAAATGCACATTTGACTGCAAGAATAATGTGAATCTGTTTTGAAATACGTCAGTTATTGACTCCTTTAAAGTTTGTTCAAATAGTAAATAAAAAGAGCTATCAGGCTCTATGGAAATTTGTTTTCATAGCTCAAGTCTGGTGTATCTATTTTTATTACGCTGTTCTTTCCGGGAGTTCAAGCCTACGATTTGAAAGCTTTCACTGTCAGACTGATTTTTTTATTTTTAGTAGGACTCTACACATGATCAACAACTGAAGAAAAAAATGGAAGCTCCTAACATAATAAAAAAATTAAACTGTAACTGAATGACTAGAAAGCACTTCCCTTTTAATGAAAGGCATCGGATCTTTGTTGGAAGTCACAACACTAACAGCACCTGAAAATAATGACCAAGTCGTACTGCTTTGCCTCGTAGTAAAAGGAAGAACACTTCCCTTTACTAAAAAAAAACCTTCCCCACGTTTTGCAAGTACCTGAGTGAGGAACGCTTCACTTTTTCAAAATGTTTTTTTTAAACAAAACAAAAAAAACCCCAAAATGCCACTTCCTCAGTTAAAAGCTTATTAATCAGGAATATCATAAATGACATAAAAAGTTAAGCTCGTCATGACATCTCTTGAGATAGTACCACCAAAGCAAACCACTATAAAAGACTGCTTTTAGTGTACGAAAAGCACTAACATACCGTGGCTGCCTAACCAAAGACCTGAACTCGACTCGCAGAGCTGCAGAAGCTACCTTTTAATCTGGAAAATTAACTCAGTCCGGGGTAGACCAGCGACGGCACGTCACCTCAACCCCCAATGCACATGCTGAAGACTCCAAGACACTGCAAAAATCGCCGTCTGGGAAGCGCATGCCCCCAGACAAAGGCATTTTGCAGCCCCCATAGCCAGCTGCTGCCACGGCCCGGTGCCCGCTCGCCGTGGTCGGACCTTCGCCCCAGGGCATGAGCGCTGAACAGGCACTACGGACCACGCTAACTGACATCGCTGGTAGGAAATCCCTCTTCTGTGCTATTCCTGGCACGTTTATAGTTGCAAGTCCTCCATGCAATGAATCACATCTGTTTACACTTGCGTGCCAGAAAAGACATTTTTAAACTGCAGAGAAAAGACAACACTGTTTGCTGGCACTTCTGGATGCCAGCACGACCTGTTGTGCAGCAGCGGGAATCAGAAAATGGCAGCAGTACCACATGGATATTCAAAACGACCATATTAAAAAGCGTTGCCCCCAGTCAGCTCCGGATCCCGAGTGGAATTTGCTTGCACAGGGTAGGAAGGCTGCAGGATCCTCCCTCCGGCTGTGGCCAAAGCCACAGCAACCTTACTATATTATTACATTATATAATACTTCTGACAGCATTGTCAGCTTTAAGATACTATAACATTTCAATTATGGTCAACAACTTTGAGAACGTTATCAGACAGCTTTTCTCTAAACCTTTGCTGACAAGTTGTAACACTTCATTCTCCTGCTCGTCAGCTTAACCGAGGGCACTAAGCTCCTCGTCCCAAACTCCTACCCAAAAAGCTGAACAAACCCAGGAACCAGGTGTTGTAAGTACGGAGAGAGAATAAAATGAGTAACTTCACAAAATACAGCATTCAACTGAATCATGCCAAAGGCGTACACACCATAATGCAGTTTCTACACATCCAGAGTCAGGTTCAGATATTCAAAAATAAAGAGCCAGTGCCAACTTCTGCCCTGCCCAATACACCCTGAGGGGCTTCATATAAGCTGAGGAAACTCAGGAGATTTTGAAGACTAAAATATTTGAAATAGTTTTGAAGTTTTGTGGCTGGGTTAGTTCAGAAGCTACTATGAGAGGCCACAGAGTCCACTGACAAAAGCGGACAACAATCAAAGAAGCTAAAGGGGAATTTCCACTGTTTGTTCGACAGAGTATTTGGTTTACTACGAAAAAGATTCAAGGAATGGTTTAAACTCAAAGGAGCGCTCTGGCTGCTAGGGAGATGCCTACATTGGCATTTGAGGACAAGTCTTCATGGCAGACTAGCTTCTTTGGCTTTAAAAGGGTTTAGCTTGGGTACCACAGCCATCTGATCAAGCTGACACAAAGTTAACTCGGAATTAAAAATATCAGTTGCTAAGTATATCTTGGCAGCCAGTAAGGCTAGTTAAAATCATTGCAATCTCAGCATCATTGTCTGCATAAGAACATGAGTTTGCTTCTGGCCACATAAAATTAATGTTTTTGTGTTAAGATGCAACTTCAGCTTCTCTTTTGCAAATGCAAGTGTTTCAAAAACAACGCTGAGGGGATTAGTTTTCTTGAGGGATCCATGACTAAATGTGCACTTGATAACTTCTGATCCCAGTTTCCATTTGCCTTACCTGATTATCTGGGTTGTTTACAGTAAAATAGCCCACACAAATAATGACTTCGTGTAGCAATCCTTCACAGGTATGTTGGGAACAGTACCACAGCAGAGAGCTGATAATATGCCGGAATGCGAGGGACAGTCCTTCAGCACCCACAATAGACTGAAAAAAAGGCCAAGAAACAGAAATTACAGTCTAACAGTATGATATAGAAATTGTGTGAATTGCATACACATCAATTGCACCNCCCCCCCTTTTTTTTTTTTTTTTTTTTGCAAAGTACAGTCTATATCCTTCGTTGCAATGACTTTGGGGGAGGACAGAATCAGCTCTCCTCTTTCAGTATCGTTTACAACTGGACTACAACATTACAAGCCACAAAAATAAGAATAAATTCAAATTTTAAAGGGACACAGGAAAAATTGGATTCTGCTTAGTTGACATTCAGTGTAGCATTAGGTTGACCATTTCATTTGACATACATTACATGTTCCAGGAAAACTTAATGCTAACAATATTTCTTAGTAATAAGCAAAAGAAACCAAACCATCTTCATTTCTGCAAAAAAGCAAAATGCATTTCTCATTTATAACTTGCGCTCTGAATGGAATACAAAGATTAATAACAAATAATGACTTTTCAAACGTTAAAAAAAAAAAAAAGTTAGAAACATCCAGAAGGAGAGAACATTCAGCTGCAAAGCTTCTTGGGATGCTTTTTAAAAGTAGGCAAATTGCTGTAACGTGGAGATTCAGAATTAGATTTTATCTGCGCAGTCTACAGCCTCTATTTAATAAACATGTCAAACAGACAGAACGACACAAGGTCAAAGGGGAAAACTAAAGCACAAGGAACGAGCATGACAGTCTACTAACTCTAATGAAACAGCAATGCAGGCCTGTGAGAAAATCTCTTTCATTTGAGAGTTTTCTTGATTTTATACCTTGTAGCTTGTGTTAAGTACATATACATAAATCCCAGTCAGTAGTATAGTTTAGTTTTAGCATACTCCAAATCTAGCCAGCAAAAGTAGAATCCTTGGCAACAGAAACAGACTCAGCTGTTGAACCTCAAGCGTTCTGGTAAGTTAGTCTATTTTCAAAATTTAATGCACCCTACAGCCACCATTTACTGCTTTACATCATGTAAATGCCACGTTCTTAGGTCCACCCTTATTTAATTAGCGCTGTCCACGCATGCTGTGACCTAGCACTCTGGGTTTAACCTTTCCTGATAAAAACAGGTCAAAGGGCACCTGAGTTTGTGTATAAAAGTTAAACTAATTTTTCAAGGAAACTATGCTTCCTTTTTAGCCAGAATTAATATCAGCTCAGGATCCTGCGTTGTTTCTCACTACCATCTTTCAATTGTTTAGACTGTCAAATTAAATGAAATATATGCCCATGAGCCATCTGTGTTAATACAAACTCTAGAATACCAGACCTCTTCTGTTAATCAAACCCCCCTATTCTACAGTCCTACTATTACGTGATAAAACTATTCTTTAGAGATAATAATCGGACAGGACATAAACTACGCTTTTTCCCTCTGCTGTCTGCTAGCCTGCTGCAGTCCGACAAGGTCAGAATGGACAGCAAACTGCCTCAGGTGCATGTTGAGTTTTTTAACGTTACAGAAACAAATCACAGCAATACATGGAAAGGGACAGCTGCTGAGACTACACAAGTGCGTCTGTCCATCACAACCAATATTACGCCTGCAATCCAGTAAGACAGGTAAGCGGCCAATTCCTGAGCAGAGCGCCCTCCATCGATGCGCTGAAGGAACTAATTCACACTGGTTAGTTTTCTACCACCCTTTATGCAATAATTACTACTTTGCACCATTTTAGGTAGAACAAACTAATGCCGATTGTGGGATTTGGGAATTAATGCTGATGGTTTGTTATAAATGCTCAGATATAACAGTAGTCGGTAGAAGGGTAACTGCAGAGAGCGTAAGTAGAAGCCTGTATTTTAAATTAATAGCGGTTTCTTGAGATACCGGGGAGCAGCCCTGCAGCCAGGGCGATGTGCTATAGCTCCCCTACAAGCTGTAGCTGTCCCAATCCAAATCTTACTCTCCGGTGTATACCTGTAGTATCTATGGCAACAAATAAACATGCAGTTTCAAACCAAGAGGTACTGAACAAGCTGTAGATGTGAACTACTTTGATAGACCTTGATTTACAGAGAGAAATGGGAGTTGATGATGTGTGCAAGAGCTGTTTTACATGACACTCCAAGAAATATAGTGTTTCTGTGCCCTGTAAAAAAAACACAACCCCAACTGGACTGGATCCTGCAACCACATGTATCCAGGTGAACGTCACTACATGCACATTGCTTGTTGCTGTTATCACAGATACTGAAAGTACTAAAAATCAAAGCCATGAAATACAAACTGAAGGAGACTTCTACCTTACACTAAGTTCTTTAGTCATGCAAAGCTCTTGCTGAGTTTAATGCATTTCAGATGGAGTGTGTGGTACAACTTATATACAAATTACATATTAAATGAAAGAGAAACCTATTCTGATGAATTGCAGAAGATTGATGCTGCTAAACATGTTTTGCAGAGCAATGCCTTTTGACAGGTGTTTTATATTAACAACACAACAGCTTTGCCAATTTATCTGAGAAATACACCAGTATTTGTGTTTTCTTTGTATGGCAAAATGGTTCATTTACACTAGAAATCTCTTTGCAGAAGAAGGTAAGAAGAGACTTACCTTCTCAAGACTCAAAAGATGATCTTTTTGAGTTTCTTTCACGAATAAAAACTACAAAAAGTTAAATTTCCAATTTTTGGCCAATAAAATTTCACTTGGATAAAAAAAATTGCTATCAAGTGATTTTCAGTTTCAGTTGTACAATCTTAATGCAAGTGGCCACTGAAAAATGCAGACTGTGGTTATAATATAAGCAAGTCCTTTCACATTAGAAAAACTTATTTCATGCTTTTGACCAAGTTTTATTTTACATTTTGGGGCTTATTAAATATAAAAAGTACAATGCTAAAAGTAAGGTTTTTTGAATAGAAGTAGTAATGGCTGGGGATTCAGCATTTTGCACAGTCCAAATTTTCACTTTTTGCTTAAATTCATTTGCCACAGCTATACAGTGGAAATAACAATAATTAGCAATTTTAAGCATGAAAAAACCTGAAACATTTAATTGTGAAAGTTCCTTCAATAACTAAGATCTTAAAGACAAAACTTTGCCCAAAAGTATATGCGATAATTAACGTTTTCACACGAAGCGGAAGTTTCGAAACGTCTGTTACCTGAAAGGCAGGCAGATCAAGAACAGCAAAACTATTGAAGAAACGTAAACTCTGAATGGCAACCTGGATCGTGTTCGCTGCGTAGCTGTCCTTAGGACTTGCCGTGTTCGGATCTGAAATCGTCCCGTGGAAAAGCACACAGTACAGCATATGCAAGACTCCAACCAGATCCGTAGACTGAAGAACTGCTGTTAGCCCTGTGGGGTCCTGACGTGTATTGTCAAATATGTTCCAAGATCTGTAAAAGAAACATTAAGCCGCCTGAGGAGGAGACCGGCGCTCAGTGAGAACACTTGCCCAGGATGCAGTACTTCTAACAAGCCAAATGTCAGAAAACCAGTAAACTGCTAAAAAGGAAAAAACCTGATGCCTAATGTGTCAAGAAACCACAACATTTCCAGAAAATGCTTTCAATAATCCGGGCACCGTCTCATGCTCTCTTTAATTGCAGTGCAGCTGTATCTTTAAATAGCTTTCTCCACATACTGGTGTCTTTGCTCCCAAAATGGGCTCACGATACCAGAGCAAGACCAGGCAGAAATTCGACAGCTTTAAAGTCAGAAGCCCGGGGGCACTTTTAGGGGCTCCGTGCAAGCTCTGTCTCAGGTCAGTAGCCTACACCCATCTTTCTTTCTTGCAACAGCAGCCAGCAGAGGTGGGAGAACTCCCTGGAGCCGCTCACTGCCTCGGTGACGGGCTGCAGGCACTGGAACAAACCGCCTACCTAAGCAGCAAAATAAGTTACTAGGACCAGATGATCTTAATCAAATAGTTCTGCAGGAATTTAAGAATGAAGTGGTTGAGCAGTTAACAAAACACACTACTACTTATTTCAGTCAGATGTTATTATGGGAGACTGTACGGTAGCAAAGCACAAGTAGGTACGAATTGCTCGAGACAAGCCAGCCCAGCTTGTGCAAATGGAAACTGGGTTTCTTTGGTACCTTTTGGCTATGCGCGTAAAATAATGGAGAAGGTTTTTGGCTATCTAGGATATCAGGACAGACAGGCAAATAACTCAGGATGCCCTTTCCATTCTCACATTCAAACTTTCAAAAGCACTTAACATAATCCCTCCGTGATTTGTACTGTTCATGTTTTTTCACATTATTAATAATCCAGAAGATGACGCAGGACAGTCACTACTAAAGAAGACTGAGACTGTCACTACTCTGGAGGATAAATAACATGTGGAAGGTAGGCAAACACAAAACAAAGCACACAAAATAATTGAGCAGGTTTTATATACTCTGAGGTCTAATTCAAACCCATCGTGTAAATCATCTGAACTTCATTATGGAAATACCTTTAGTCTATATTGGCAATCAAAGGTAACACTGAAGTATTAAGATACAATGAACAGTAACACTGAAAATATGGTACATCAAAATCTGGTCTTTATCTCATCTACTAGGTTTCCATCTTAAAAAAAAAAAAAAAAGAAAAAAAAGAAAGAAGTGTCAATATCAGAAGAAACTACCAAGACTGAGTCTCTCTATTTTTTTTTAATAATTGAAGGAAAATACGACAGGTGATATGAGAAAAATGTTATAAAAGGACAAATTAGATGAGGGTCTCTTTGCCTTTTATAACAACTAAAGGCAAAGGAAATAGGAAAGCAGCAGAAACAACAACTTTCTGAAAAAATCTGTAACTTTGAAGACCTTAGTTGAATACAGAAACACAGCCACTCAGAGGGCTCAGAATATTCCTGTTCACCAGAAGCAGTAAGGAGCTTTTCCTTGACCCGAACGGCTCTAAATGATCTCAGTATCTGCATCAGAAGCCCCTTGCACCACCCTGGTACACACGTTGCTCTGCTCCAGTGGAGTTTCCAACACAGATCCTAGGTAGGCTGACTAATCCTGCTTCTTATGTTAGACACTTGTCTTCAATGGGGCAACTAAACCACGAATTCAGCAACTATCAGGTTTTGGCAATCATCATCTTGGTCTGCCATTTGCACTTTTGCTAGTGAAGCAAAAAAAAGCAGGTAAGAAAGCACCACCTCACCCAAACCCAACGTCTATCAATCAGAATTTCTATTTCTAACAGCACACTATTGCTTCCTTGGACCAAAGAGAGAAAGAAACAGTCAGAGCAGGATAATAAACCTGCATTCTCCATGTCCCAGAGAAGGCCCTGGTACTGGGCTAACTTCAAGTAAAGCTTAAATATTTTAAGAATAGAAGGGATAACAGTTACGTGAAATGCCATCCTTGCAGTTATAATCGCAAACTTGAAAGCTAATATCTATGCTTTTTCCCGTGGATACAATTCTTCTATAGGGGAGCATGAGTGGGCACTAAAAACACGAGCAACACCTGACTGCTTTATACAGCAAGGCTGATAACCAGGTCCTTCTCGTCCCACAAAGTCCTGCTGTGTCCCCAAGCAGGGACCGCTCAGCAGCTGGGGGGTCAGAGTGTGCACAGCCACTGTGAGGAGCCTGGTGAAGGAGGGGAGGGTTAGGAAGGTTATTTTGGCACTCAGGCTATGAAGTATCTCTGCACAGCCCTTCTGGCAGCCCTGAGCCCAGGGGAATACGCTAAGACAGTATCTGGGTTGTACACACCTTACTCTGCTAGCACCCATCTGCTTTCATCACTGTCCGCTCACGTCTTTACGTTGAGACAACAGTTGCTCAGATGACTCACTTCTGCTTTTTATCAGTTAGATCACACGTGTAAGGAATGATCTTATCTGAAATTAACATCTACGGGTACCGTTTCCTTCCCAGTTATTTCTGTTTAGAGTCTGTGAATGTTTGATGCTACTGAAAAAGCTTGTAAGTACAGCATCCTCTGCCACTACCTCAAGGATTAACGTCTCGGTCAGATTTCAGCAATACCTGTGCTGAATAAAAAATACATGAGACTGCATAATTACTTCACAAATCTTTGAAAGAAGCAATCAGATCTTTAGGTAAGACACAGTAAGAACAAAACCAACATAGCTGTGCCTATTTTCCAGGACCTGTGCTGTTACACAAGCGACTCCATGACCACCAGTCACCACTGGGCCTCCACCACGACGCTGTCAGCTAGCGGCCAGCCATTCGTAGAGTCAGCTGGAGACAGACGTGTCTGAGTTTATTGTACAGGTTCCAAAAAACAGGGTGTTTGTTTAATACTGTGATAGCCAGCTGAACTCCTAACAATCCTTAGAGAAACTATGCCACAAAACCAGCCGTGACAGCGCTTCAGAAGGTCCCAGTGTAGGATTCTCTCAAAATACATGTAATATTCAAAAGACAAGCTGAAGTAAACTAAAAAGGTGATTAAAATAACGATTTGATGCCACTTACCTGCTGCAAAAGAAGAATCACGGGCATTCAGCTGGTGGTTTGTTACACTCATAAGGACCCTAACATTTACTCCGTAAAGAATAAAAAAAGTGGAAAAAATACTAGAGGTCTAAGTGTGTTTTGGGTGGGGCTATGCTGCACAACAATTTATGGCATTACTTTCCTTTTCCTACGCCTGGAACCTGTGCCCAAAATCTTCATTTTGAAGTTCTGTGGTCTCTAAGTGAGTGTGTTTGAACGGAGTCAGCAGAGACACTTCCTGAAGCATCACCTGCCCTTGCCAGTGCTGTCTGGTGCAGATTCCCACGGCACAGCTCCAAGTCCCCTTGGCATGTGAACCTGGCTGCAGCGAGGAGAGAACCCGGATGGCTGCAAAAGGCTCTGGGACCACCTCTGTGCATTTCTACAACCGTGCTTTCTGTGTCTGTGGCCTCCATAATATTCTTCACTTTAAAATAGTTTCTGCTGTCCCATTATTCCTTTCGCAGTACGCAGTAGCCAGAATGTGCTAACCGTCGCTTAACTACAATCAAGTAACTAGAATGTTTATTTCCACAGTATCACATGAGAGCACAGCTCCTTTTGCCAACTCGTGTTTCTTCATTTCAATCTTAGCTTTTTCAACAGTACAAAACAGAAAAAAACCACTCATGGTCAAACGATAACCCCAAATTAATTACTGTATATGATACCTCCCAGAATTTTCAGTGACTATATGCGATGAGAAGATTGACCAATTTTACCAAAGGTTAAAGTTAGCCTGCTTTCAACTCTCACTCCATCATTATTTTTAAACAACTCCATATGAAAAAGCTTACATTGCTGGATAAAATCCTTTTACCATTTTGTGCTGCTCTGGAGCAGTGAATGAATCAAAATATACATAAAAAAGTCAATGTAAAATAACTCAAAACGCAAGCATTATTTTTTCACAGAAGAGACCAGGAATTTAAAGTTATACCACAGGACAAAGCTGTTACAAAAAGTAAAAATCTGTCTGCTAGGTTTGGTGGATTGAAGGAACTGGTAGAAACGTTTATTTTTGATGTTGCCTGTATTACGGTTAATGTGTGTATGAACAGTCTGCTGGCTCCTGTTGGTTTTAACTGTCAGTTATAATCACTTAAGTCTAAATGTTTACAATAAAAAGGTAAAAGACGTTATTCATACTGGTTGTGGGACTTTAAAGTAGAAAAAAAATGTATATGAGATGTTGGAAAATAAAGCATGAACCTTTGTGCGTGCTGCTTTGAGTGATTTTGGTCAAGTCTGTACAACAGTGGATTTCATACATTTAGCAGATTTTCAGTCCACCCCAAAGGTAAGCCTGCTGAAAATTCAGTGCCAACTGTCAGGACACAGACCAAAGTAAAAACTCAAAAAACCCTAAAATCACAACGTGACAACGTCATACAAGAAACCTAGGTTTTACATAACTAAAGAGAGGAGATTCCTATGGATGTACCTCCTTTTAATTCTCCTATTTAAAGGAGCTGCCAAAGTAAAACAGTCAGTATGGACAAAACCTCTTCAATTAATCACTGAAGGGAAGCAAGACTTACCAGATTTTTTACATTGGCTTATATAGCTGGGAAAACAGATAGGCTTTCAAACTTTACCAAGTCTCTATATTTAACACAGAAAAACAGGCAAATATTTATCTTACAGTCAAACAACCTGCAGGATCTTAAAAAGGAAAGTTTCATGAAATGCAGGGAAATTTTCATTATGGGCTGCCATTATGATTTTCAGCTTCTGCCATCAAGGAGTCCCAGGAATTGGTACGGGGTTTATTACTTACAAAAAAGGTTTAAGAATTTAAAAATGTGGATATATACATCACAGGAAAGAAAGATACTAAACAGTGATACTTCACTGCTTAAAATACACCACTATTTATTAAAAACAGGAATTCAATACAGCTTGATGAGAAACAGCATACTCTGCAGAACAAGTATAAAACTACAATTTCTCCAAGCTTCAATATGAGCAAACTGTTTATATCTGAAAATATACTGTTGTAAAAACTGCCTGAGCTAACAAGCAGACAAGCCTTTCTAAGGGTATACATTATAATGTTTGTATATTTGAAATACATACTCCTGATTAAAAACATGGAGCCAAATGGAAACATGAGTTTTCAAAAGGCTTAGAATATAATCTGTTGGGGGAGTTTATTATTAGGATTTAAAAAACTATCATCTGTACTTTTTGCTTCTAAATTATTTTATTTAGAAGGAGATGTCAACATAAAGAGGCAAGATAATAATAAAAGAAATATAAAGAAGTATTTAGCACCTGTCAGACCTTGTTATAATTCACACCGTCAAGCTAGGAATCACAGTACTGTGTGAAAGTGATGACTTGAAAACTTTCAGTAATTTCAGGAACAAGTTTCAGTTAGTTTACAGTACTTGCTGGATCTGCTGTCCGTTGGAAGTGGTGAGAAGGACAACCAGCGTTCAAGACAGACTTGCATCTCATTTTGCCATCCAGCAGCCAAAACAAACATTATCTTAATTACTGTAATAAAACTGAAAACAGACTTCCTTGCCTATCTGTGACACGACAAACACTATTTTCCTCGACCAAACCCTAAATATCTGCAGCTTTCCGCCGCTGCAGCTTGTAATCCACAACTTCATTAGCTGTTGACACAGATTTATATGTATTCCACTACTGTTTTGAGATAACACACAACAGTAACAATTTAGCTACTGTACTGCTATGACATTCTATTTGCCTAGATTAATGAGGGAGCTTGCAGACATTTCTTACACCAAGAAAACAGCAAAATTTTTAAAAACTTGATGTCCTAAGAAGCCACATGCTTTGAGGGACTATTATTTGCAATATTCTCTTTATGCATAACTCACTTTCCTCCTGGTGTCTGTGTTATTGTTAGCCCACTATACTGCTCTTAGGGAGAACACTCTTCCTTAGTGATTAACCCTTACACTGCACTACCGCTGACAGTGTCCTCCTGCTGTTTGCATTAACTTTGTGGTTAATATTCATTTCTTCATTCATACTAACAGGCAAAAGCAAAACAAGGCACGAACAATCGTCCTCCACAGAATAATAACTAAACTTATTGGACAGAAATCTTAGTTCCAGAGACTTATAGGGAAAAAGCGGTATAGATTTGATGAGCACTGGGCAGTACAGGAAGAGACAGCAACATAAGATCCTTGCTAATGCCGATGAAGGATTTGCCATGTATTTTCTTACTTAGTCTTTACTCCTGCTTTTAGGGAAGGGTGAGCTGGGGCAGCACGGCCATACTTTTATTAACGCTCCTTGCATTCCATGCCTGTTCATTGTTTTCTGGCTCATGTTTACAAGCCAAGCATGCTCCATTTGTGTATTCAGGAGTCAAGGGCCCAAAACTGGCCTTATCTCTCATAGTTACAATAATAAATGCTGGAAAACAAGGCTGTCATCCTGAACTTTGCTACTGGACATCTGGAATTGGACACAAATTGCAAGGCAGATTTATATAGCTGTATAAACTACTGTTATTTTGTATAAGGTCTATTTAATATTTTGCTTTATTTTAGGTTAATGAAAACATCTCTGCTGTCAATTCTGGCTACTGTTACCCTTAACAGTATGCAAAAAACCAGGTAAGCATTTTCAAGGCAACAGTTTTTAAGTTTAAGTATCAAATGTCAGGTTCTTCTTTTGCTCAGCAAAGAGAAAGAGCTCGATATTCAGACATGCTGCATTTTATGAATTCTCAGTACATATACGAACGGACAATCCCCTATTTTCAGCTCCCACATCAGGGAGAAAGGAGCTCTCATGTCCATTGCTAGCAATGGCTGCAACACCGCATAAGAAAAATGGGACTTCCAGTTGGAGGTCTCAAGTCACCCTCACCGATTCTCACTGTATAACAGACGAGGGTATAAAAATTATCAAAACAAGATTCACATGGGGTTACAAGTAATTAATGTTTTCAACAAATGATCTTTTATATGTATTACACAGTGTTTGGAAAACGTGCTATCACATCTACAGCAAAACTTAATTTAAAAGAATCAATCTAGCACTTATTAGCCAGCACCAAAAATGAGCATTTGAGAAGTAAGATCAATATCAAAGTTAAATCTTTTTAAAGACCTTGACCATTAATGAAATGAAAATCCCTCTCTTATAATAATATGTGTTTACAACATATATTCAGAATAGATACCCTCATTTCATAACTTTTTACGGTGTTAAAATCCTCCACTTTATGTTTCTACATTAGCGAGACTTTCCTTTATTGTATCTAATTCCATGATTTTGGACTTTTTTTTTCTAAGTCTACCATGGGAATAACAAAAAGTATCTTAGTTTATGTCTTAAAATTTTATCATCTACATTATATCAACCATACACCTCACTTAATATTTAATGCTGACATACATATATGATACAATGTGAGGCTATTCTCTAATAATCATTATTGTTGTGACATCTGGCCTGATGTAGACCTGCAGGCAGGTACTTGACCGAGATCTCTTCCCTGCCTATAAAATTGTTTTCCATGAAGTAACTGTCCAAACAAACACTGGGTATCAATTCAGAGATTGGTTTAGAAACATTCCGCTAAATCTGGGAGTTTAATGACATGTTCTTGTGAGGAACGTAGGAAAGTCTGGATGGACAGCTCTTCCTACATCAGAGCTCCAGCAATGACCTAACATACTTTGTACCCACAGGGCAGGATCTCTTAATTGTTTAAAACCTGAGTCAGAGCATGTAACTTCTGGCTCTCTGGGGATATTGCAGATTACAGTTGCAGTAAAATTTGTAACAGCCTGGTGGTGTCTGAAAGCAAAGGAGGAGGATCCCAGCGCTTGGCCATTTCTAGCTCATACAGGATTTCATCGTTGCAGGCACTGTGGATGGTGAGAGTGCCCTGAGGTAGTCCCAGTGTGTTACCCACCCAGCATCTGCCGTCCCATCAGCTTCCCACTATGCCACTCAGCGGCGCAGCATGCTAAGAACTACGCACGGTATGAAGAGCACTTCATAAAATACTCTAATGCATTTAATATGGAACTGCAACTTTTTATATGATGAATAACAGCCTGAAATAGTTCCATCAGAAAAAAACAAACTAATTTTGTGCCCCCCACCATCACCATCGAGGAGCATAAAGAAGTTCCCAACCTGGAAACATTCTGTATGGGAAGATACATCAAAGGAACAATTCAAAATTGCTCCTGCAAGAATGGCGAAAGCCTGATATTATTTTGGCAAAACTTCCTGCTGCAGCGTCAGAGCACTGGTACTACTTGCTAGGCTTTTTTCCTCTCAGTAACAACTTCAGAAGTTTTACGATCAGAGCGGTTAGTTACTCTGATGTAGAGAGCAGTATAATACGGCATGTTTGTTTGGTGCTCAAGCATGTATGAACTGAGCTGGAGAAAGAGAAATGCCGGTTTCTGACTGAACAGGCTGCATTGCCTCCTACTACTATTTACCACAAACGAAAGAGGCATCTGTGTTTCTCACAAAGAGAGGCCACCTTTTGTGCTGCAAGATCATGTATCACACAACATGTATTACTGTACGGTGACATATTTAAGAATTCAATAAATTTGAGCTCTGTTTCTGCCACCTTAATCTGTGCTTGGCAATACCTTTTTCCATTTAAATCACCCTGAACACTAAGGACTTCTGTAACGTGACAGAATTACGCTCTGCATTCACTTCTTAAATGAGTGGGCTCAGGTGATGAAAGACATTTAATTTAAACTGCCCTTCTAATCAGTTACACCAAAGCTTTTGATCTAAAAGTGAAAGACAACAGTTTTGAAATCTCCAAGTTCATTCCTCTCGTTTCTTTTCATGCTCAAATGAACAATTGAACCTGGAAATCTAGAACAATCAGCAACTTTGGATAAAATCAAAAGCGTTGCTATTATGTGCAGGTAGTAAGATCAGATACTTCTGTGAAGAAAAATGCTCAGACCTCCAAAATTATTATTCTGCTACAAAGCACAGATGTTCTTGGAAGAAGTACTTGCACAACACCTTATTACTTTGGGGTGCAAAGTTCTGTATTATTTGGGTGTAGCATGTGCCTGCTTCAGAAATGGCAAATATTATATTACTCACTTTTGTAGCTAGAACTATTATTCCACTAAGAGAAGGCTGATTTTTTTTTAGTATGCATTTGACTTTTGGCAGCGCTGTCCTGGAATGTAAAATGCCAAGTTGGCAGCTTTCAGAAAGGGAAATTTCAGTAAGTTGGGATGGTCTCTTTGGGCTCATATTTCTTGCAGTTCTTTTTCCATGTGCCTTTGTCCCTGAGCTACCAGCAACTGCTCTTACCTACAGCTTTGTTTCTTATTTTCTGTAGTATTAACTCCAGTTTTTCAACCCTCGCATCATTTTACCCTTCAGGAATTCATTGTAAAGTTCTGTCAGCCTTGTCTTTTCCTGAAACGCGTAACATTTTATCGGTGGTAGGTTCTAGTACATGCACCCTGAAGCTCTGCAATTTTGACTCTCGCAGTGCCAGGCTGCCCTATGTTGTAGATTACAGAAGTCCAGATTTGCTGGCAGACACATACCTCATGCTCACTCCCCACAACCCTGGGTAGGTTACAATAATGAGTATTTTGCATTAGAAAGTTCTGGTAATACTTTTCTTTACAGAAAATATAATTCCCTTACTAACAGTGGTACTTTAAAGAATTAAACTGCTCTAGAGACAAATCAATTAAGAGTTGATTTTAGCTGACAATAAAATACCTCTTGAAGTCCTTAGGACTGGACATTTAAAATTAGTAGTGATAAAACCCTCTCTGTAATGATGAGTAAAGGAGATAAAGTTTGCAATTCTGATAAATGACACAAGAATCAAGACTCAGTGCAGGTAACTAATTACAGTTCAATGGTGAAAGGGTGAGCAGAGTGAATTTCCAGCCCCGTTTCTTTACCGGTTATGACTGTGTGACTAAGAACAGTTCTGTTTAACAGCCTCGTCAGAATGCTCGCTTCCATGAACGCGGTGTTGGCACGGGGTTACAACAGCTGCTGCCTGAAGAACGTATTAGAGACAACAGACCAAGTGCACCTACCTTCCATTGACAGCAAAACATAGTTGACATATTCCATGCAACACTGCTGTGGCGTTTTGTAGAAAAGTTGCTATTTTGGGATTCTCATCAACAGGGCCTTGAACGGAGAGGAAACAGCAGCACAGCTTGTCTATCAATCCTATGTTCACCACGTAACTAGAAACAGAGGAAAAACTGTATTAAAAAAATAGTCCCATGCCAGTTTCGGTAGCTTTGCAAAGGAAGTAATTTCTGCTTCTCTACTATCAAACCATACAAAATGCAGGTTGTGATTACTTAAATACTCTTTTTTTTCTGAAACAGTTCAATAAAACAATTCAAATTACCATAACTTCAGATCTGGCTCTCTGTAACTATCAGTAGTTTTTGTTAAGAGATCTGTCCGTTGTAGGATAATTTGTATTACACTGTACAAGAAAGATGAGTGTAAATGTTTATTTTACCATGCTCCTAGAAGGACAATGGAATTTTGCCATAGTTAAATGATTTATAATAATCTTGATAGCTCTGCAACAGCACAATTTCTTTTTAGCATGAAGAGATAAACTTTGTGGAACACACTAATTCAAGAAGACAATGATGTTACCCAGATAATGTTTTATTGCAATACATATATCATAACAACTACTGCCCAGTTGTTGGGGTTTTTTTCACTTTTTAAAATATATGCAACAGTTAAGCGACTAATAGAACATGCAGGTAACAACCTTCTACTGTCAGTACAGAAGGATCAGGATCAGAAAGCCTCCTCAGGAGCTCAACCAAAACTCAATCCAGAGAAAAACATGCCAGTGATGTGTTTGTTTTTTTTTTTTTAAACTGAAATAAAATACAGCTAATACTGATAGATGATTACTCACAAACAAGCACAACCATTCTCGTCAATATTCTCCTCCTTTTTCCCTAGGAAGGTCCCTACAGTCTGACTGACACCTGCAGAACTCATTCATTTTCCCCCTTCCTTTACACCCACACCTGGATACAAAGCAGCTGCTCTCTTGGCAGAGAAGAAATGGATGGATGAGAGTTTTCAGTCTACCAGGACTACCCTTTAATGGCATCCGGAGACAATGGGAAGATGCATGAAGCACTCTTTTTCTTGAAAAATTGAGCATACAGACAAGTGGAATGTCAAAGCTTTCTAATCTATTGCTTCCATCTCCGAGTCCTGTTACCTATGGTAACATAGTTCTAACAATTTGGCTACCCTTTTGATACCCAGACAGTGTGTAGGTAACTGTTGTTTATGCATCAGGTCTAGTAGCCCCAAATAGAAAAAAAAATTATTTCACCTTTCCTCTTTCTTCCCCCATCTTCCTAAAACTCTCATTTAATCAACTCCCCAAGGACATACAATACAATGACCTGGAGGTGAAAGATTCTCATTAATAACAGAATTTGTCTGTTTTTGACTAGTTTAAAATGCCCTCTCTCTTTTTTTTTTTCCTAATTGCGCTATTACCTTGTCATCGTGCCTTTCATTCTCCATTTATAACCAGATCCCCTAAAGTGCCTCAGGTGAGGGACCTAGTTGGATTCTCATGTGTCTTCTTATCTTAAGGGTATGCCTGTGCCTGGCCCAGTCAGTGTCAGATGTCCCTTCAGCACAAATATCAATAAGCAGACCTCCCACCCTCCCATTCATAAACGGAGAGAATACAACATCCTGAAATTTCACACTCTTTCAAAACCTGTTTGGGGAGAAGGCGGGTTACATGAGAACAATAAAGTTTTAGAGGTCACTGGTATCTATGACAACTATTTGTTTTGCTTTCCTCCTCCAGCTGTCTTTTTTGCATCCATCGGCATCATACCAGACTTGGAAAAGTCTGAAGATGCTCACTGTGACACATTTTCCGTAGCATACAATCAAAATTTCGTTTCTTCAGAAGGCTGAAGATGTACTGATGACTATTTACTCGTGAAACTATACACTTTTAGCAAGTCTAATATTGTTTGGTATATATTATTTTTTTATATACATATAAGAGATACATTAATTATATATATATTAATATATTCATCTTCAAGTGTTTTTACCAAAGAATTAGAATGTTTCTAGTAAAAATGAGCAAAACAATGTATTTTCTTTGTTCCAACTCACTGAGTTATTTTGATTGAAATGTTGCTCAAGGAGTATACTTAGAAAATAAAATTGCTATTAAAATACAGCTACATTATAGAAGTTGAAATCAGATTATAGGAATTATTGGGTAATCTTTATAATAGGAAGTACGTATTTTATGTCAAGCTTATATGAATGCACTTATGATATGCAGGAGCACGTGGGCAATGGGCATACACAGTTGGCATGGAGAACTGAGAGAAAATAATGAAAATATGGAAGCTGACTCCTAGGTAATTAGGAGAAGAAACTGATGGAAAGGACACAAAAAACCAAGTCCAAAATTAAAAGAATCTTGGTTTTCTGTATTTCCATGTCTGCAGTATTTTGGAGAACCTTTTTGTTTGAGAATACAGCATTTCAACAGTCTTTCAACACAAACTACTCATACTAAGTTCAGAGTTAAAGCAGTCAGTTCCTTTCTTAAATCATTGCCAATTTCTTTCTCTGTAGTAAAGAAGTTTACACAAGTTTCATTATTTTTTTTTTAACCTGATAAGGTCTTGGACTCTACTGTTGAAGGCTTCCACTTGTGAGGATTTACTTTTCACTTCCTGTAATATCTTCAGTGCAGTAGAGTGGTTGTTTCCATCTGGGAACCTGGAGATTAGACATCTGAAAATCACAGCAGTTATCCTCAGAAGTCCTGTTGTTAAACCTTCAAATACCTGCTTATTTGCACTTCTGCCTGAAGTAGCATTATGGTCATCTGGAACACTAACCTAAGTAAAGAGAAAAAAAGAAAAAACAACCAGAATTCAGTAAAAATAATCAAAGTTTGCAGAAAAACACTTAGAAAGTTGCATATGAGTACACAAAAATAATAATAAAGTAATATATTCTAGCAGTACTGATGGACGTTAAAACATTTCAGGTACAAGAAAAGGTCTATACCCCTTATGCAAATAACACAAGCCAAAACAGAATAAATCAAGTCAAAACAGTGTTTAGTGTATAAGAACTAAAGGAAGCCTTATAGCAGCAGAGGATTTCATTAGTATGATTCCGGTGCTTTTATGCATACACAGGATTTTTGATGAGTCGCTAGCAAAAACAATTATTTTTTTTATTAAACTTGACTTCAAATAAACAAACTACTGAGATGGTTCATTTTGACTACTACATTGAGTAACCATGAAGACATTAGATGTGTAGGATACTCAAAGCTTTCAGTAATACAGAGGACAGACAGTGACTTTCTGTGCTAGGAATAGCATTTACTGTTGTATGGTAAGTCCCTGCTTGCCTTTGGAAAACCACAATGTACCATCAGAAGGCTACTCAACAGTCTGAGTCCTAAACAAACACTCCTACAAAAGCGAGTATTTTGAAAGGCGGAAGTTCTTGTGACACCGCAGGTACAATTATGGCTCTTCACAGAAAACGACAATACACTTTACAGGGAATAGGAATGATCTTTGCAATGAGAGCTAATCCCTGATGGGCTTTCTCCTTCATAGCAAAAAAAACCCAACCACCCCAAAACCTACAAAAATATCCTGAAGTAAGCGTCCTTCCAAGGTATTTTATGTGGAATTTTAATGTTAGAAAAATTACACTTTTTTTTTTTTACCAAAAAAGTGTGATTGACTGAGAAAAAAAATAACTGTATCTGGAACAGTACTAATTTGCCCTTAAGGAACAGTATACTGAAGTATCTGAGCAGTAGCTTTAGACAACCCACGGGAAGGCCACAGGAGGTGCCATCTGGTAACAATGGAAAAGGACACTGGGGAATACAAAATTTTTCCAATCTAGAAGGAGGTATTCAGTTGTGCTGCTGAGCTTCTGCATAACTGAATTCAGAAGCCATTATATTCCCTGCTGAGGAACACAAAGAGGGTGAGACGTAGCTGTTTTATGCCAGTGAAAGAGGGCAAACTTCACTGAATCGGGACAGATGAACTACACCTGAAAAAGCCTGCAAGAGAATTATCTTTCCCTAGTGAGTGTCAGAACTTCTCAGTCGAGCAGTTACTACTAAAGCAAACCCAAGCAGCGAAGTATTTCTAAGAGCTAAGTACTCCTCAAAGGCAAGACGACCCTTAAGGCAAGGCTCCAAATCTTTCTTTTGATTCACATTTCTCTTATCCATCTTTTTTTTCTTCAAAAAGAGAACTTCTAAATCTTCCAAAGTCTACAAAAATGAAAAGAGTCCCGATTCTGTAAGAAATCAATGGCCGTTGAAGTAGAAATGTCTGCCAGGAAGGGGGGAGGCATACAAAAATCTGATGAGAAGAGTCCAACCACCACTCAAAAAAAAAACCCCAAACCCTCAAACAACCAAATCCAAAAAACAACTATGGAACTATCTAAGAAAACAGAAAAATTGCACAAATTCTAGGGCACAACCTGACATACTGGAACATCGTAAAGGATGACATGAATAATATAGTTCTAAGAGATGCTTTGGGAAATGCTTTCCACCCACAAATCTCAAACTAGGCATAGGGAAACTCTGAGCGCTTTTCTGGATACCTTCATATTTTAACTATTAAGGACAGCAGGAAAAACACGTCCCACGAATAAGGCCCAAACATCTCAATATAAAACATCACCTGATGACCACTGCACATGTCCATCAGGTGTCAGTCACTCATCAATCACCTCCGAAGCACAACATGCAGTTCTCTCTGAACAGCCCTCAGAGGAACGGAATCCCCTGTTTCTAAATCATTAAACCAGTGCCCACTCCTGAAAAAGGCAGTGAAGTTGAGATGGACAACACCTAAATCTGAAGACAAATTTACATGCAGGGTACGGATGTGGAAGGAAATCCTCACGGTGAGTCTAATTTTTAAAAAATTTTTCATTTTATTTTGTTTTGTCATTTCTGCAGTCCAAGATAATTTAAGCCAGCTGAAAGCGTGCCCTATTACGATCAAACAGTAAGAAGCGTGCGCGGAAGTCCCGCAGTTGTACAGGCAGCGTACTGGCAGCACAGACGCATCAATCAAGATACGGGGCTCCCACGCACGTTCACCGGGCTTAACGCTGCTGCACTCCCTGTACCAACAGACCTCGGTGGCGGCAGTTTTATGAGACAGCTTGAGGCTTTCAACACTGTGATTAGTGATCAATATTGGCTGAAATTTTATTTTCATTCCAGGTTAAAATCATTTACACTTGGTATACGCAAGGGAGGTCACAGAAAATCGTTCCTCCCTGTATAGGTATCAGGAGGGATTTGGTAACACTTGGTGACAAAGAACAACATGCACATTTCTTTATTATTCATTAGCTCTGAGCCTTGTGTTGGTACTTAAAACTCATTGTAATAGTCTGTTTCTGGTGACGAGCCAAGTGAGCAAGTGAGAAGTCTTTAGCTGCTTATTCAAGTTCAATAGGGAAAATAATATTATGTTGCTCCAGTAACTTCTGTTGACTAAAATAATTCATGTCTAATGATTCTAATTGCCTACTGAAAAAGGAAGATTAAGCTTTGCAATGTATTAATCAATTTAAAATGCGGCGACTTTGTAGTAGGAACACCAAGTTTTAAAAATTTCTAACAAATGCTACTTACTGCTTTTTCACCTAAGATAAAAATTATATATAACTTATTTCTTAAAAGATTTAATCATATTTGGCAGAAGAGCCTTCCATTTCCTGTAGTGAATGGTACTATAAGCAGATAATGTCTATTTTTGTCTTCTAGGTGAATGTACATATGAGAACTGTATTTTCTAAGTATATAGACCTTTGCTACACAAGTTCATGCTTTAATATAAAACTGTTCTTCCCAATTTGTAAAATGAATAGATCTGGCACTCTTAATACAATCATTTAATTCCATAGCTGATTTTTCACATTTGATTTTTGGGGAAAGTGTGTGTGTATTAACAAAGTGAGAACAAATGTGGTTTTTATACTGTGTATGTCAAAGAGGAGATAGAAGGGAAAAACTGTTTTACAGAAAATGGGTAAATTTGAACTTAATTCCTACCTTTAATATTGTCCATTTATACAAACTCAAGCGAGCGACAAAAGATCGGCTCTTTTACTGAAGAAGTAATTAATGGGATAGTGTGAAAATGTGTTGAGATTTATGTTCAAAATTAATTGGGGTGCTTGCAAAAGTGATGTATTACTTCACTTGTTGATTATTACATCAAGCAAGGGGGTAGGAAATCTTAAGATTTAATAGTGTAATTATGAAAGCTTTCAACCTCTGGTTTCTCTGTGTTGATTACACAAGGAGTTAACGATACTCAGAGAAACCATGTTTGTTGAACATAGGCTCTGGATGAATAAATGTTAAAACATTCCACGTTTTTATTTCTGAGGTTTAACAGTTTAGCTGACACAAATCTACAGGTACGATTACACTCAAACTGACTTGTCAAGTAATTGCTATAAAACATTTTTAAATCCCAAAGGAAAATCAGAAAAAATGTAACTATTGTTCAATTATCTGACGCATCCAACATCTCAGTGCTACTTTAGCATTTATGATGACTGCCTGTGCTGGGCCTACTCAAGACTTACTTTCTTTAAATCAGTTCTTGAAGCAGAACGCTCTGATGACCAGACTCTCAGCCCTGGTACAGCCTCCATGCAACTGTTAAGCCATTCAGCAGAGAATTCCCCTTGCGCAGGGATTCCCTTGCTTGTGCAGAGCTGCCATAAGCTCTTCAGCTCTGCCCAGCATCTAGGACTTAATGCTGCAAGATGCTGAACAATATGGCCCCAATCCAGTAAAGCACTTAGGCACACATTTAACATAGCTGAAAACGTTACTCCGTTCTGACCCATGTCACCAAAAGTACCTCTGCATATCACAGCACTTTATTTTTGTCCTAACAAAAAATAAACCAAAGAACAGTTTCCAGTTAGCAACGTAGAGGTCTGTCATTGAAAACTCATTTATGTTTTTATTTGTCTTGTAAAAAGCATGATCCTTCACAGACATGAAAATTTTTTACATACAGAGCTGCTACACCTAAATGTAAAGTCTTCAGACCTTTTGAAGCACCCGATTTCTGTTCATTTGGTCACTTATGTTGTATTCTTCTCCCACTACTAGTGGTGACTTCGTGCTTCTTGCATGTGTAAATCATTGGGCTTGCCTCAAAAACACCCTGGCAAATGTACACTTTCCTAACAGCATCTACAGGATGTCAGACTTTCTACACAGTTAACTAGTGAACTAAACAAACGGTAACGGCCTGGGAAATCTATGGGCTTTAGATGGTGCAGAAGGTGGTTCCACTTTTTAATTTCCCTACCCTTCAATACTTTAATACGTCATTATTTCCCCTACCCAAGCCCTATCTTCAAGATTTACTACAGGATTAACACACTGGCTTTCTACTGAAGCAAATAAACAAAATACAAGTTGTTGGTCTTTTAAAAGTTACATTATTAAAAAGAAAGAAAAAGGCATGAAGTTTTTGTGCGTTTTTACACTGCCAACACTGACTGAACTGCATTAGAAATGACCCAATCCACAGAGCTGGCATCTACCCGAGACATTTTTTTGCCAGCCTTGATACTTCCAGGTGCTGGTGCTCAGGTCTCTAACTAGAACCGGAACCAGAGGGTGAGCAAGCTTTTTAGATCTCTTGGTGACCCAGAAGGTAGAAACTCCCCCCACAGTCTTGTTACAAGGGACTAGGAAGAGTGTCAGCACCACAACGGCTGAACACGATGCGGACAGAATGTAATTTCAAAATGGATCACAGCAGCTGAAAAGCACGGACGTGCCTTTGATTTTACAATTCTTGCCATAATCACTGCAAACAAACGTGAAGCTGCCTTACTTGTCGCAGCACCGAAGATTCAAAAACTGACCACAAATGGTTAAGAAACTAGCAACTCCAACAGGATGTATAATGCCATTCTGAAGCATGTAAATTAAATGGCAGCACATGCCACTGAAGGAATGGCGGAGAAAAATTACTTCACTGTGACTAGACAGCCAGATTAACTTAAATCCAATCAAAGCGACTGTACTGCACGAGTAAAGTTTCATAGGCTGTTTACCTACAATACAGTCCAGATTTAAGCGCTGTATTTTGCAGAAGAAAAAGGTAACAAGCAACTCACTTCTGATCTCTACATTTATTTGATCTCTATTTACATTGCAATGTTCATTTCACATGTTTTTATGTTCACTAATGATGTTTTATTTAGAATTTTCAGGTATTATGCATTTAAAGGTTGCCGTAAAAAAAATAAAATCATAGTGATCCAGTTTGAAATTTTCAAAATTTCAACCAGAGCTATAAATGGCAACCAACTCTGGTAAGTCAAACTGCTGAAGAGAGAGGCAAGACCTCTGTTTGGGTTTTTTTTTTGTCTTTTCAATTCCGAAATCAAGCCTGTATGTTACATGTTTACATACAATTATGTGCTCAAAGGAAAAATATAATCTGATTCCAGCCTTTAGCAATTAACCTTAAACAGACAGAAAAACAGCCTAAAAATTTTATTGCACGTGCAGGATATTAGCAATAATGCACATGAATAAATGAAGCGCTCAGCAGTGACCATCTCAGGGTAGTCATTTGCAGTTCTATGTAGTATGCAATTCGAAAATGAAACAGGAAAGAACCCATGTAATTTTGCATATTTATGTGAACAAAGAAATATAACAACAAAAATGTCTCAATTTCTAGTTCTTAACGAGTATTGATTTGCATTCTGCTTTAACTGCTAACAGCAGGTATGCTATGATGGGAAAGATCTGAATGAATGAACAAAATTGTCTAAGAATTTTTACTGGACAAGGTGGTCTTGTTCACCTCGTTATTCTCAAAAGCTTTTTGAAATTTGCCTTTGATCTACCTGAGAACTTATAGTTGGAAAACAAACTGTCATGCTTTTCTTATCGTGAAATCATAAAAGGATGGATATCCAAAGAAACCCCAAATCCCCAACCTGTTTACGAAACAGATAAAATCATTTACAAATGCAGGCACAGATATGTATGGTTTATATCTATGCCTTTTTCAGATATGTTCATGGAAAAGTACATGACAGCTGTCACTTGACTAGAAAAAAAATACAACAAACACAAAATAAAATCCTATCCTTACATGTTTACAGCTCCGTGTAATTATTTGTTTCTCACAGTGTGAAAACTTCCAAAATATACAATTAGAAAAGTTTTCATTATTTCACAACTGTTTTCCAGGTCCAAGAGACAAAGAAGAGCAGAGCTAGCAGTCTGCAGATAACTGAAGTTACCAGAGGAGCACACCACATGTATGAATGTAGGTGGGAAGGTTTAACCATTATCCACCAACATCAGGAGACAGGCTACTACTTACCTCACCACACACCGACTTAGGCACTCCCTGAACTGGTAAGGAGGAGCACAATGGTAAAGTGAAGCCGACAGAAGGTTTCCTACCAGTTTGTTTAGGTATGAGAAAAAGGAAGGTCACTTTTAATAATTAACTTGGGCAGGCTTGATGTCACAAAAAATAAGAAATACACTACATTTGTTACGCTACCATTTCCCATTGGCACCCAAACTTTAATTGGAGAAAAAAAATATGTATTTTTTTTATAATTCTTCAAGTAATATTTTGAGGAGAAAAATGTTACACCTGTGTAAAGAAAAACGAACATTTTATCACCAATGAGAAGTGACTGTTTTAAATTTTATCTGTGAAATGTAGAGCTCTGAGTTTTAGCAAAAGTGAAGCTGACATTGCATGCAATTTTGAGGAATAACAACAAAACTAAAAATCAAATTAAATTAATTGGAAGTAAGGTTCATACTTGTGGTATTTAAGAATATATTTAAAGGTTTCTCAGAACTAAATTCTTTCTGTATTCAGCAAACATTGGCATACTTGTTTAACAAATTGTTAAAACCTTGCAAATATACTTTCTCATTTATTACTTGTGGTATTACTTGGGGTTTATTTTCCAAAAGTAAGTGGGAATACGTGCAACAGGCAAAGGCAGCATCATACAGCTCCCCAAACTAGGAATACTGCAGGGAGCTAAATGCTTTGGAGGGGTGTCTTTTGACATTTTGGTATTCAGAGCTTGATCCAATTACAAAAAGTGCTCTGCATTTGTCCATTTCTTTTCATAAAAAAGAAAAATTCAAGCTTGATCTGATTTATTACATTTTCAAAGTGAAAAATCAGGGTTAGAAAAGCAGCCCTGTTTATTTTTTTGTACTTAAATATGTACTTCATGGAACTACGAAGATATCCTAGTTTAAGGGCCAATTTTGCCTGAAGAGAACATAAGAGACTTTATGCATAGGAAAGAAAAGTCCACTGTGGATCATGGGAAACATTAAGCTTTAATTACACTTTTGCTGCAATTCAAGGGTAGTTATTTGGCAACAGACTGAAAACAGCTCTAAAAGTAGTAAAGTTCTCTTACGCAGTATCTCTGATCTCTAGGTGGCCAACATTTCCTAAGAAACACTCTGTATTTCTTTGGGAAAGTGCAGGTCTTTTGCGCAGTGCTACACTGCGGAAAGGGAAGGTGTTTGGCATCAGAATGAATCTTGTCACTTGTGAAGTGCTGAAGGATTTCATCTCTGGTGTAATTACCCACGGAGCCTGTGCTCTGGCTGGCTCTGCAGAGAGCCAGCAGGGTTGTGACTGGCCCAGCACAATGCACGCACCTTTCACTAAGTATATTTGAAATCTAATACCTGGAATCCTCTTGGAAAGATCTGGCAAAGAACAATGAACTGGCAGCTACTTAGAGGAGAATGCACAGGTCGCATGTGGGTTTTCTTTGTGTCAAGGACCTTTGGACTATCTTTTTAAAGTCTTTGTCAACAGTCCTATGGCTTGTTGATTCTAACAGCGTCATTTAAATTATTTAAAGTATGTACATAACTTTTCAATTAACAAACTGCTTGGCTCATGAAAATACATACACACAATTTATAAGTAGAAAACCAGGACTAAATATCTTATGATGAGCAGGTCACTATGAATTAAAAATGAGTTTTCAAATAAAATATTTAATGACATTTCAAATTAAATGAAACATTGGAAAATTAAAAACAACTTTCACAGTTAAAGAGTCCTGCTGTTTAAGCACTTCAGCAAATCAAACTACAGCAACATATTGACCTGACGCATATTCCTGATACTGAAAGACATAAGAACGAAACACACATGAACAACTCATAATAATCTATACTTTAAATATTACTATAGGGTGAATTAAAGAAGAAAATCTCAGAAAACGTTAGATAGAACACCGTCCACTCACTAAAGTTCCTGGTACGTATGCTTTTGCAGAATTCATTAGCAGAAGCAAGTCTATCCATTTGTATAGAAGTACAGCAGATACAGCTACCAAACACATAGAACAACTGAATCTTATTATTTTGAGCCTTTACTCTCATACATCTCTTGCTGTTCTTACACTGTAAATACTCTAATATGTTTGTGAAGCATACAAAAAATTTCTAAATTAAAATAGGTATTTTACATACCGTAAACTGGTGTATCAACAGGTCCATTAGAAAAGTGATCTTATTACTAAAAAGAACATAGGTGCAGTTTTCTGCGCAATTACTGCAGGTGAGGCTGTAAGCATTTACTGCATTGCAGAGTGACCTAAAAAATCAGAAGGAAAGAAAACGAATAATAAGACTTCTACTTTTTTTCTTTGGTAAATTAAAAGCAAATAAATGGAAGCACATCACAAAACCACCTTTCAGCAACTCACACTCATTTTCTTAAACTTGGGATTCCAAACAAAACTAAAAATTTACATTAAATCAATTAAATAACTAAAAACTCCAAAACAGTAAAGCCATATTTATCAGAAGTCATGCAGTGTATAGCTGTTAGACTCTTCTCTGTTCAAAACTTGGGTTTACATCCAAATAACATGCATTGGAAAATGCATTCTTGAAAAGCCTGAGCTTTCCTTGTGATATGTGATATTAACCTACTACAAATTATGGCTATACTAGAAAGGCATAACAAAACTTAACCAGAATATCAGTTAATTTCATACTTTGGATATGTAATATTCTTTTCTTGTGGCTTAAAGTTACATCACACAAGTAATTTGGGTATAGGGTCTTTTTCCTAGCACAACCTTCAAGAAAAAAACCCTGTATAAAGTAATTCCCAGTGTACCGGGACCAGCTTTAGAGAGAGGCTATCGTGCAGCGCCTATGAACTAATGCAAGGAAGGGAGAGGATTGAGTAATTTGTACAGAGCAAGCAAAACTGAGCAGGCATAATTCCTGCTCAAAATCTTCTACTGCCATGTTGTGAACCGCTACTGCGAAAAGCCTTCAAATGTCAGTGTGTAACTACAGTAGCATCGTTTGACCTACACCTATGGCTGGTGGGAAGAGGTAACAGGTAAGAACAGAAAATCATAAGCACAACGAGCCACAGAAAGCTCCAGATGTACTAAACACGCCCAATTATTCTTTGCATCATGTGCAGTAATTTCCATCTGCTTCGATTAAAGCGTTCTTCTCAAAACAGGATTTGCAGGGAAGCTGGGACTAGTCCTACAGAATACACTCACAGAGAAGATAAATCTGACCACGTATAATACTATTTCAGAATAAACACAAAATTCATTTCTTGAACTTTGCTTACTACAAAAGCTATCACTGTTACTATACAAATATGCACACAGATACACAACACAAATGCATCATAAATATATACAATAATAAATAAAGATGGCTAGATATGCAAGTTGTTTGTCTGAAACAAACCAAAAGGAAAAGAACTTTTACTTTGTTGGGGTTTTTTTAACATGTGAAAAAATGTGACTAAGTTCAAATAAAGCTCCCTAGAAGAAAACAAATTGTGAGCACTGCCAAAAGGTCATACAAAAGTGAGACTGCAACAAACAAGTTATCGTACAGAAATCTTCAAAGCTGGTATTTAACATAACAAGCTGCAGACTAATTCAACATACTTATAAAGAGAGAGTTGAGATTTACCCTTTATTTTTCTCCTAAAATATTTATAAAGAGAGAGTTGAGATTTACCCTTTATTTTTCTCCTAAAATATTTTTGGAAACAACAAAGTTATTTACATAGCGAGGAAGGCTGCTTTTGTGATTGCTGCGTTCATCGCTGTGGCATCTGATTACTTAGCGTGACTCCCCAGAGTTGAAATGGAAGCATCTTACATATATGCATTGTACTTCTCGAGCCAAGAAAAGCTGGGAACGCTCAGAGGCCAGAAAATTTAGAGTAAAGTTTTTTTCATTTGCATTTCTGGATCGTCTTTTCTTCAGCTGGAGAAATAATTTTGAACTTAAAAAAGAAGTATTACCTTGCTCGGTTTGATCTGTAAAAACATAAAGAATATTTATACGTTTCCTTTGTTAACATTCTGAGTATCACCGTATTACCTGTTGTATTAATTTTACTGTATTGGTAATTAATTTTACTGCTGAATTAAATCAGTTTCAATGTGCAGTTCACATGATATGAAATCAATATTAAATCATTATTAATTGATCAAAGGCAGGTTAATTTTCAGCTATTTCACCTAATTTTTACCCTACAAGGATAACACCTATACAAAATTCATGTGGCAGGCTTCATGTGCATTTTTTAACACCTGCCTTGCAACAGTATTTATTTCACTTTCCTCAGTAATGCTGAAAAAAATTTTCATTAGGCACCTACTTTTACTTTTCATGTGAGATTATTCCCCTGTGTAGGTGCGTTTACAGGGAGAGAGGGATACAAAACTATATTGGTAGTGTCTATTTTCAGTTGAGAAGAAGATGCTTTAAATCAGCATCTGTCATTTTACCAGCTACTCTAAAATAAAGATTAATTCTATTTAAATACTGTAATTTACCCAAAGCGTCAAACGTGAACTTGGTAGGTTAACTTATAATTTTGACAACGTTTCAGAGTTTGAGGTGATTTAGTTAATTCACTGCAATAATGTTTTTTTGATATATGGGATTCCTAAGAGGATAATTTATTTTACATTTGAAAACACCAAAACTTCCCACTTCGTATATAGAACAAATTCCATTGTAACAATGCATCACGCTTTTGTATTTCCCAACTGAACCTCACATCAGAAGAAGTACTTGCATTTTCAGAGGTTCAAATAATGCATTTGAAAAGGTGGTGTAAGCAAATGGATGTCAAATTAATTTTTCACAAGAATAAAGAGGGTTCTTTTAATTGATATCATAAGCTTGCTAACTACAATTTGTCTAAATACATTCTAATCATGTCACGCTCTGAACTATGATTCAGTTCCACAATTTTTTTTAATTCAAAATTGGAAGTGTCAGCACAGAAGCTGTCCCCAGGTGGTTCGCAGTGTTAAATGGCAGATTAAAGACAGCACAACTAATTTCTTTACTTTAATCTTATTAAGGGAACAACAGCTGTCAACTGTCACCATTTCTGCACAAGGCCTCCGAGACAAGCACTGTGCTGCAAACATCAAGCCAGAACTTTATTTAACCACCAGTTAAACTCTCCAGGATGAAAAACTCAATACATCTCTTCTTATTTTTTGCCCCGTTGGAAGCTCTAACTGTTCTTAATTCCAAAACTTTTATCTCAAGAGATATCAAAATCAGTTCAAATAATGCAGTATGAGCCTCATGTAAAGCAGCTGTTTATTGATTACTGATGTTGCTCTAAACTTTGTATCACACCCGCAAATCAGCTTTAAAGCCATGTTAGACAGGCACGTATACTCAAACCACAGAATAAGTCTACCCTCTGGTGTAAGGCTTTCCTCTAGAGTAAATCCAATTATAAAAACACTCATTATGGTACACAAACTTTGATCCAAAAAAGAAAACTCTCTTTAAACTAGACAAAAATATGCATCTGCATGTTATATTTATTTTACATGAGTACAAAGAAATAGGAAGAGGATTCATTTTAATCAACATCTTCAAGCTAGATCTCAACAGTTTATATGTATGTACGTGACTTTCTTTTATGCTAGCACATCTTCACTTTCCTCAATTTGCCTGATATAAACAAGTTGACAAACTCTAACTTTTATTCAAAATACTGAGGCAGCAACAGCATCCAACCACGCAAAACTAATCCACTGTAGCACACCAGGATATAGAGGCAAGAACTCACAACTCTTGCTTTATAAAACTCAGGGCTTCATCAACATATAATTTACCTGTTTCAAGTGTAAAGCTTTTTCACATTACTTTCAACTCCCTAAGATTATAAACGAACATACTTTGATTATCAATGAAGAAAATAACCCCAAAAGCTCAATTTGGCAGGGAAATAATACAAAGCCAGACATTATCAAATTTAGGATGTGCTAATTCAGTAGTGAACTCCTCATTTTTAACCAGTTAGAATATTATGCAGCACTCTGATGGGGAAAGAAAGTGATCAGTGTTGGTATTTAAAAGATGAGTTGAGAAGAAGTGGGAGGGGAGCTATTACTGAAAAATGGTGCACAGAATGGCTGTACAGTGGAATGGTTAAAAAAACCCCACCAAGGTAAGAATATGGGTTGAAACAACAACAACAGAACATTTATTTTGAGGTAAAAATACCAATTTTAAGGCTTGAAGACTATATAGGCCCTTATACTTCACTCACGGGGCATATTACACAATCAGGAACCGTCAAAGATTTATAATCAATTACTATTTTGTCTGTATTTTACATTATTTAAGGATGTCTGATTTAAAAAAAGGGCTCCAGCTAAACTGTAGTCACAATTAATAGAGAGAAGACAAAACTCAGCATCAATTCTTCTTCAAGACACTTCCAAAACCAGATTGGAGTTTCATTCTGAAATGTTACTGTACTTATGAATAAACTACTGCATGGCAAGTGACAATCAAATAATTAATTTACCCCAACATTTACAGGTGTGATGGAATCTGAAAGTCGTATACAGAAGTTCTCCAGTCCCTGGCTTATCATTTGTTTCACTGCGAGATCTGGCTCTCAATCCAAAAGTTTCCTAACAGTTCACAGAGCTCCTTTCAACAACAGACCTTGTTCCTATATTGCACGGGAGGGGAACATTGCTTTATTCTTGAGCTCTGTGAGCTTGAAATGCAGCTCAGAGACAGAGAGCAAGAATACATCATGGAAAGAGACAGATGCTGCAGGCTTCAGATGTGGTACTTGCAAAGAGGTCATTCTCTTTAGGGTATCTTTATGTCCGCGTACCAACTGCTAGTTTGCAATGCACGTTTCTCTAGAGGGAACAATCTTACAAGAAAATATGAAACCCCCTTTTACACTTTACTTAAAAAACTTTGTGAACAATCCTATAGAACTGCAAGACCAGTAAAGAGCACAGTTTAAGAAATGTATGCTCATAAACCCAAGTAAAAATGACAAAGAATGAGCTATAAAACCAGTTCTCAGCCCAAAATGATTCTTACTGAAAAAAGTAATTTGTGTCAATGCCATAATATTATGCAGGCACTGTTTTCTGCTTTTTATATATATAATTATGGTTTGAGCTTTTTTACCCTGATAATACTTGCTTTAAATAAATGATGCAAGAAATTGTATGAATAGAGGAGATACATTATAAAAACCCCTGACTTTAATCATGTCTTGTAACAAAAGTCCTCCTTTGTTCCTCACACAACTACTGCCTAATTTCTACTTAAAAGTGCTGGTCACCCAAGGAACTCAAAGTATTCCACAAATGTTAATTAAACAAACCCTACAAACCTCATTTGTTAGCAGATTTGTTACAATTTGCAAGGCCAGTAACATGTCACGACACAAAGGGGCTAAATGAGTTGCCCATAGCAAATATGCAAGGCAACCCAGGGGCTGAGACTCATCTTCTGCTCTTGATCTTCAGTCAGTACATTGTTTTGCTGCGCAGCTCCCATTTGCTTTTCAGTAGAAGCATAAGAAAAATACCATAAGGCTCTGAAAACCCTTGAAGTTCTGCTGGATATGTCTTAATTTGTGGAGAACTGAACAAATTCGTGAAAATTACAAAATGCCACTTTAAGAAATAACGCAGCTGGACACTAATTTGTATGTTAACACCAATCATAAAACCTACTATAATCCATTGCTTTCTCTTTTCCTTTTTCAGTGATTTATTTGAAGAGGAGAAAAATTGCCCCAACACCAAATGTATCATCTGTCTCATAAATGTCACATCTTTTTCACAGCATTTGCCGTCCTGCTGGTCTAACCACCAATCTGGACAGTAGTACAAAACAACAGGCATATTGTTAAATCTTTTGATAATAAAGCTTTATCTTGTAGACATGGGATTAAAGTTCTGAGCTGCACCATACTGCCAGGATTTTGGAGAAAGAGAGATGTAGATAATAGCCCACGTAATCTCCTCACCTACTTGTAAATAGCTTATCCTCATCGCAAAACAACAGACATATTCCCAATTTCAGATGAGTACAAATGGTTAAACATTGCAAGAACACACAAACAATCTTAATTACAGTAGTGTCCTTTAGCAAAACATATTTGGGTGGGGAAGACTGGAGGGCAATTAATGAAAGGTCTTAATTCAAGCGTTTTCAACAGGGCTTTGCTTTATCTTTAAGCAGAGAAAACTGCTGCTTCACTAGATTCAAAGTTTAAGTCAGGATGTAAATTATATTCACACAAAAGAAAGAAAAATCATTTCAAACTCATTTCAAAAATTATATGAAAATAAATGTGATACAAATTTTCCTCATTTAAAGAACTAATTATATTCTATGATTATCCTTTGGTTTTGAAACTCAAACATGGCGTATATAAAGCAACACATTTGAAGAATTTCTTAAATACTTCCAGTGAGACCATACCAATACGCATGAACGTGGTTTCTCTAAACCAGCCACGTCTGCGCCTGCTTCAAACTGCTCACACAAAGTCCTACCCTCCGGAACGGTCGCTTGCACTCAACAGTTGAATTGCAGATTCTGCACAATACACGTTCTTCTCTATCAGAAAGAAAACCACAGAAAGAGCAGCAGAGGAGGCTCTGCATCACATGCAGCAACTTCAAGTTCACTGCGACGCTTCTAGCAGCCTCCAGACTCCGCACGTTAGACCCAAGCACTTAGACACTTGCACAAAAAAATATGCAAGAGCAGTTAGCTTTAGAAAGCAAGATCCTGTGCTAAATTACGTGCAACCTGATGCACAACTTCCAAATTACAATACTTTCAAGATGCCTGGAGCCTGCCATTTGCTGTAAAGTTGAATGAAACGTCGTATTTCAGTAGTGGAGCTAAGTTCTTCAGTGGATTTTTTTTTTTTTTTTTAACATACAGAGCTGTCAAAATAGTTTACATTAATCTCTTTTCTGCCTTGATATTTCTTTTGGAAATGCAGATAGTTGAAAATTTGTGTTAATAAAACAACATTTAAAGAATTTTTGAAAGGTTTCAGAATTCTCTTTATAATTCAGGCATGAACAGGCTCAGGAATCTGAGAAACCAGTTATACTGGTCTGAAACAGGTATGAGATAGACAGTAACTGTCATAAAGAGAACCTCTGATAAATCCCTTTGGATGTTATACAAATGTAGCTGACACGGGGCCTTATTTACCAGCACCCAAGCTCCTTTGAGAACCAATACATCCTCATAGTGTTTAACAAACTTTAAACAAAACGTTTTCAGTAACATAAACATAATGTTCTCAAACCTCTTCAACAAAGGTTGCCGAAGTGAGACTACTCCCAAAATGAAAGAACAAAAATTGAAGATGCACATTCTAAGAATTTACAGCTAAATTTAGGCTAAGCTTTACGTGGCCACACAGTACAGCCCTTTCCCTGGCAAAGTTTATCCCACATTGATGAGGATAACTCAAAATTAAAGCCTCTGCAAATTAATGATTCCAAAGGCTGCTGCTGAGCTGCTCACCATCGGACCAATTCAGGATTGATCATCAGTGGAGTTTGCTGGACTTGCAGCAAGCGCATTCTGAATGTCTTAGCTGGAATGTAGGAATTTTTTTCTCTTTGAAGACCAAAGCTATGATATGTAAAGCATTTTTTTTTTCCCCTTGGTGCTCTTCCCTAGCACTTCGCACCTGTCCCATAACATATTAATGGACAGTTTCAATCCAAACCCTCGCAATGTAGTCCTTACATTCCAATTATTACAATACTAAGATGTATCTACAAACAAATGATGACAATGGTACATAACGATATCCTGGGCTTGGTTCATCTTGTACTAAAACCATCCCTAGAGCTCTGCTCTGAAAGCATATATGCCTTTGAATGGATAAAAATTACAGTTAGAGATTAGGGAAAAAAAGCATGCTTTAGAGTTATCAGTTTTTGCAGACATTCTGTTTAGTCACTACCTTTTTTTTTAGGGATTAGACTTTTAAACCCTTTTATTCTTATGTGCTATAAAGAGGAATTCCTCTAATCCACAAGAATTTTGATTCACCTGTTTGTAGGAGCCTTTTCAGGTAGCAGTATCTTGCAACTGTTTCATTTCAAAAGCAGTCAGACTCCAGTGAATTACAACCCTTTAAAAAATTCCCCCATATCCCACTAGAAATGTTTACAGAGTAACTTCAAAAGATATGTATCTCCTCTGCTGTTTAATACAGTTTTCTCTTTTCTCATTTTGTACAATTAGGGATGCTAGTGCTCAAATATATAATAGCTAGAAATAAAATCACCAAGTTTGAAAACCACCGGTGGAGTGGAAATGTCTTTCCCCTTCCATGGCAGCGTAGAGTACAGCATGTTCAACACTGGACCATGAGAAGATGCAGCAGTGAAGCAGCAGATGTGAACTAAATATTCTACTGACTTTAAGTGGCAAATGAAGAATTGATCATACTTACTTGAAAGGAATCCGTGAAACCGCATTCAAATTGGTGGAAGAAGTCACCGCTTGAAGAACATTTTCAAGGGCAGTCAGTCCTCCTGCAGCCCGAAATGCTATTTGATCTGCTGTGTTCTAGATAAACACAAACACAGAAGAGAACCAACAGAAATTAAAGAAATTCTTACATAAAAGATACGCCTGATTGACAAAACTCAGGACAGTTGTCTATGTACAAAATCCTTAATATATGTATTTATCATGTTGAACACCTCTGAAAAAGGGCATTTTACTGCCAGTGCACAGGGAAGAGTATTCTTTAGAGCAGGAGGTGAAATTCTTAGGTGCTATTTTTTTCAAAGATCATATATACACGTCAAATACTACATAGGTAATACAGCTGAAAATAGTATTTGCTGTAATGACATATGTTCTAGGGATTTTAATAAAGTTAATCTTTATTGGTTGCTGTTATCTTTGTAGCTATTCTTTACGGCACTGTATATGATTTAAAGAATATAGACAATCTCTAGATGAGTAATTCCTCTTTCTTACAAACTTATCCAAAAGGAGACAACCTCCAGGCTTGTTCCCCGATTTGTTCATTTGATGCGTAAAACAGTTTAGGCAGATCACTTTAAAACGTGAGAACCATCGCTACATTGTTCCTCGATTTGTTCCCCGATTTGTTCATTTGATGTGTAAAACAGCTTAGGCAGATCACTTTAAAACGTGAGTACCATCACTACATTGATGATACCTGGTTATGTATTTCACAGAATGTGGACCCTGTAAGTTAAGTCGCTGATCTGGAAGAAAGCCTGACAGCATCACCAGTCAGATGTCTTATTTTATCCTTAATCTTTGGAAGACAGAAGTGTTGCCTGACAGATGCTATTGAGGATACAAGTTAGTTAGCTGTTGGGTCTTCTCAAATTAATTGTTCGGAGTTTAAGAATCAGGTTAAAAATCTGGATGTGATTTTTGGTAGTGCTTCAGTTATGGGAAAATATAGATGTAAAGTTCGAAAAATGTCACCTAGATGATTGGTGTAGTTTACCAATTTGGCAACTCCAACTTCTTACCCCCTCAGGTCCTCTGTCTCAATCCACGGCTTGCAGCTTATTCAAAATGCAACAGAATGAATGAATATTTTTTAGCTTTGAGGTATGACATTCACATCCAACTTGTTTTGCATTTGCTATGTTGTTGGTTACAAACGGGAAGATTCAATTTCAACTCGTTTGGTATGTGTTCTTAGCTTTCTAGATTAGCTTTTCTTTATTCTAGGTGTCCCCTTTGAACTTCTACTTAGCAGAATAGGAAGGTGGAGGAAATAATCCTACTGTTATTCCTACAGTTTGCCAATGAATGAGTTTTTATTGGAGTAGGTCCAGGATTTTAGAACTTACTCATGCCTTTTTCCTTTCATACAAAATTGTTTTTATCTCCTACTGTTTAAAATAAAGCACCTAAGATCTTTTTCTTCTCTACTTTTAAGTTGCTAATTTTGTGTAGCTTTATTGGCTGTTTGTATTTACTCATCTTAATTTCGTCAATGATGAGGATATTCTAGTTAATAAGAAATAATTTCTTTTTTTTTTCCCCCTTCCATTGCTGTAAGCACTAGGCACGTCGGAAAAAATGGAAGTACTCTATAAATACAATTGTTATTAGTCCATAAAAATGTATTATGCTATAACAGAAAAAAAAGAAAAAAATATACTGTATAACAGAAAAAAATCCTAGTGACTCCAGCAATAAAATCTTTCTTTGAACAATTAGAAATAGAATTGAGCAAGATATGATTTAGAAGAGAAACGTTTTTCCCTCTGAGAATTAGACATTAATATGTAAACACAAAAGTACATATCTTACTTTTTTTTTAAATCATGTAACTTTCTATTAAGTTTCTTTCAAAGGTCTCTATTCTATTTAAATGATTTGTTCCAAGCTCCAGAAAAACTGTTTAAACAACGAAGTCAGATACTCAAAAATAAACCATTTTCCGCAATTAAGATGAACTGCTTGTAGACGTTCCGACAGCCAAAAAGTTTACCTTCAAGGGAGTAACTAGCCTCAAATGAATGGAAATCTGTGTGCCAACTCACCAAGCAATTAAGATAATCAACCACCTATTTCCTACAGACTAACTGAGAAATACAACTTCTAGCAGTCCATTTTAGTCCGATTAGCCCAGTAGGCGCACGTTAACTGAAGAGTTATTTTTGAGTTTCTCATATATTCCTCCTTTACTTCCTCTCCCTCTCTTCCAACTCAAAGAAACTCCAAGCAACAACCAAAAAAAGGCTCCTTAAGCAACGCTGGGCCGGGGCAGGACAGAGCAGCCGCGCGGCCAGCCTGCAGCGGGCCGGGGATAAACCTGCAGTAAGCACTGCCTCCCCTGTGACGCTTCCCACCCACCTCCGACAGAGCCGCAGCAGCCCCGCCACAAATCACATAACGTTATTTGAGCCCTTTGGCTTACGGCCACAGTTCTCACACCTTCTTCTCTTCCTCCCCTGCTCCACCAGTGCTGCAGAATGGTTCAGCACCCCCAGACGCAGCCCACGGCCTTTCCAACGCATCAATTTTCACTTCAGCTAAAAACTTGATAGTGTAAAGAGAGATTTTGTTATCTCAAGTGCGCATTTTCCTTGGTAATCAACACACACACATAACCAGTGTAGACGCACATGCACAAGGATTTCTGCAGACGCCTGGCATGCCGGCATCGCCGCACACGAACCGGAAAGACATTTATGGGACACTGCTGATTTATTTGCTACAGCATATTTGTTAGTGCTACTTCAGTTTTAAATGTGCCAAGCACTTCCCACTTCTCACTTTCCCTATTTCTCATGGGAGATTATGCCACAACCTATTAGCTCTTGTGGCAAAGTCTTTCCTGTCATTTAGACCAAATATGCCCTTTCTCTATTTCATCCCATTATTCTGAGTTATATCCCATTTTATTGCACTCGTTTTGTTTCTCCCCTTAGTAATTACTCCATTCTTGAAATCGTACACTCTTATGTTTTCCTATTTGGCTTCTTTCTCAACTCTATATACTCATTAATGCTAAACCCATCCTTTTATTTTTTTCATGTAAACTTTTATCTGTGATTTTTTTCACAACTCATCTTGTCTTCATAAATAACTAGGAATGAAGTGTCCAGAAAGAAACTTCCCCCCGCCCAAATCAGTCACCAAAGCCACACGGAGAGAAGCTATAATGTCTCCCTAATCTGAGAGGAAATTGTCATGCATCTATTTACAAAGAATATTAATCTTTTGAAGCTGTTTGATTTCCTACATGCTCTCCTTCCACTTGAATCTGGAGCATCACTTCTTTTATAGACAGACATTTTTCAGAGTGCCTGTTTCACTTTTGGCTAATACTTGCTAAAATAGAAGTATACTTTGCAAAATACCAATTTATATTTTAAAGAACTTCCTTTGCTACTGCAGTTTTCTATCAAGCAGAAGCGAGTTTGTAATTTCTCCCAGTTTTATATGATTTAGCTTTATGACCTATTATTCTCCTCTCCAGATTACTCATAAAAATTAATCAGCATTTTGATGCTTAGCCATCAGGGAAATAAGTCCCTAACTATGTGCATGGAAGACAGAGGGGAAAAGCCCTCAATAAAAGGAAGAAACAAATGAGCAGCGAAGTTGGGAAACATACATGAGCACAGTATTTGTTCACTGTGCTTACAAAGGTCTATAAACTACCACTGAGAGATTAGGAATACACTACTTTTGGCATGATATTTAATATATTTATCTCCCAGGACTCTTTTAAGATGGAGAACTCCAAGAGCTTTTAACCCACGTGTTGAAAGGTGATGTTGATTACCAAAGTAACTGCTGGTACACAGCGCTTGTGAGCGACCTTGGTCACCACGCAAGCGTCCTGCTATCAGGAATCCCAGGTTCAGGCACGGCTCCTCGAGCTTGGCCTCGAGCCGCTGGAGGTCATGGGAACTGAAGGGGAACATGCCCTGTCCACAAAGGAGCAGAAAAGTCACTTGAATATTGCATTACTGAGGTTTTCGGAGTGAATACTGGGTGACTGTGGTACCGGAGGAAACAGTGGCAAAAGGAACCGTGCACAGGCAATTCCCTCAGCTACCCACAGTATGAGACCTCATATTGATGAGCTGTGTATAAAGAACAAACTGTATTAGATCTCCCCAACGCTGAAAAATATTGCCACTCTATCTCTGAAGTATAGCAGCCAAATAATACCAAATTATTTTAAAATGTGTCTGAATTAATTCCTACTTGAGGCAATTTTCAAATTTTGAAGTATATATCTATTCATCTAAAGAAATTTTTCTTAAAGCATAAACATATGGGAGCAGGCTATCTTATCCAATTTGTCTTTCTTCCCCAAATTAACCTATATCCTTCAAAATATGACCCAAACTCAATGTTCTCTAATGCTAAAGCTTTACGTTAGCTGATACATATTAAAACATAATAGAAATTCAAAAGAAGTAGACTGGGGCATGCGAGTTATTCAAAACTCTTATTCACAAAATATTCTTGTTTAAATTGGTTCCCATTTGAATCTGTGT
>RSEF01000010.1:2987372-3032288 GCA_003993805.1 Himantopus leucocephalus | reverse complement strand
AACACATAGGCAAAAATGATCCTTACTGTCATCTATGCATTTCTTAACAGAGACAGGAGGAGGCACAAAAACCTTGGGGATGCCACCTAGATGTGTCTTAACCATTACAAAAACAACAACAGCAGATGTAGCACTCAAAACCAAGACATGACAAGAGTCTTGCTTGCCTTATCCCTCTCAAGTCTCTATCAGTGTGAAATAAAGCGGTCTTGTTTGTACAGGAGGAAAGCCAACACAGCTGATATGATATGAAGTATGTATTCTTAATCTTTGGACCATTATAAACTTGTCATTTAGAGCACACAGCAACTAATTTCAGCAGAACAGTGAATGAATCAAGTAACTTTAGCGGAGTGTGTGTGTACCCTAATGCATGTGTGGCACAATAAACAGAAATAACAATAAATTAAGCAAATCATGTAACCATTTTATAGATTAATTATGAACTAAACATTTTGAGAAACCTAAAATTAATCCTTTTTAAAAAAACCTGCGACAAACAATCAAGTAAGCTCCCTGCACGCTGGGCTAGCATAGCTGACTTATTTACCTACCTGTTAAAACACCTTAATGGATTTGAATTCCCCTTCTTTCCTCTCCTATGGCTTGAGTGACAACTGACTAATAGGATTACAGGCTCCGTTCCAATAATACAGCTCAGCTACATGCCAGCAAAAAATGACAGCCTAAACCTGAATTACATGGCCTGGGAATCCATCCAATTATTAACTAAAGTAACTGTTATTACCTAACCTAATCAAAGGAGAAGCAGCTGTTAATCTTTGGTGGCCTGCAGTGTAGTAGCGGTCAGACTGGATGAACTGTCTTTGTACTTGACTCCTCTACAGACAATAATTATGTCCTTTGTGATCAAGAAGGAAGGGCTTCCTAACCTTTCAGACAGAGGCAGCAGATGGGGAACAACTGTTTGTGTGTTCATTAACAAGATAGGGTGGATTTTATCAGGGTTTGGCATCTGTGGCACCTTCTGAAGCACCACTTACCCAATGATACAAGTATGTTCGGCAAATTTGAAAATTAGCAGACTAAATAGAAAGTTCAAAATAATGTTTCCATCTCATTATCTGACATTTGGTAGAGAAAAATACGCACAGCTAAAAAAAGTGATTTACACACATGCCTCCTCATACCTAACATGGTCAACAAAGAAATACATGAAAAGGCCAATTGACCTGTGCTGTTACTTTGTGGGGTTTCGTTTACCTCGTTAAACCAGTCGGATAATATAAACTGCATGCTTCTGAAATAAAACTGAATCAGGGGAAAAATCTCTGATTTATTTATACAAGTCAGTGGGTAATACAAAGTAACAGAGTGAAATAAAGGGAGCATCAATTAGTAACAGCTTTTGGTTTCTGTGTACAACATTCCAGGACACAAGCAAGACCAAAACCGCTGTCCTGCGCTGCCGCTCCCCTTTACACAGGACATTTGGCAAACTGGAAGAATTGTAAAATAGAAGGTATGAGGCCAGAGAAACCTGCCTCATCACGAGACACTGCAGAAGTACAATTTAGTTTATGTTTGAGAAAATAAAAACATGATGGGATCACAGCGTGGAAGTACCTGAACGGGAAGATTTCTGATAATGCACAGTAACAGCTAATATTTAGAAGCTGAAACTGGAGGAGTTCAGGTAAGAATAAAATGATTTTTTTAATGCCAAGAGTAATTAATGACAGGCATAATATACTTAGGATATAGTCGACTCTCAATCATTTGCAGTTTTTAAATCAAACCTGATTATCTCCTAGAAAAATATGATCCTAGTTAAATCATAATTTATTAATTTGGTGCAAGTTATTGGGTGAAATCCAATATCCTGGACCAAAGCACTCACTTCCATACATTTCTCCTGTTAAAGTATTATTATTAGTTAATAAGTAGAGCAGAATCAGAAATAACACAGAACTTTAACAGCTGAAATGATTTAATGTCAGCTTTACCACCTCTGTTCTATGTAACTTTAGCAATTCACTTTCTGACTATTTGAAATCTTTTTGAACTAACTCCTCCCTCTAAAACCCCTCCCTCTAAGACAAACCTCCACAATCAGTATTTTTACTTAGACTGAAAAAGAGTATTTTCCTTCATCAGCCAAAAGAATGCTTTCTGCTAGTCCTGCCTACCATGTCCGAATAAGAAGCTGATCTGAAAGCCTGTTTGAACAGACCTCAGGAACTAAAACTATTCAGAAGAAAATATTTCTGAATTAAACCCAAAAACTTTGAAACATTCTGACTTCTGTATCTGAAAGAACACACTGAACTTGTGCAACTCTATTCTACACTTGTTAAACTGTTCACTGAAGGAAGAAATAATAACTAATTAGTAAAATATAGTTGAAATCCATCTTAAGAATTTTCTTCTTTCCTTTTATCTAGTGTTTGAAGATACTATCTAAAATGCCAGGGGCTAAGAAATGCAGTTCAAAGCTGCCTTAGAAAAACAAACCAGACAACTGAATCCTGGGCTGGCTCCTCGTTCCCCCCCTCCCTTAAATAAATACACAAGTATATCTACATGTACATATGAAACCACAAATACGTTTGTGATTGTTGAAAATCTACACTCTTTGATTAGTCCTCCAGACATAAAACTACACAGTGAAAACCACCGTAGAGTACACCAAACTAATACTTTCTATTGAAACAGATAAATTTTGTTCCCCGTAATACCTCTCTCTGATGAAATCAGTACAATAATAACACCCCATTCCATCTGAAAATCTCAAACTCTTTTCCAAATATGAGTGACTTCACCCACAATAGAATTTCAAGCACTAAACGTCAATGGGAAACTAGTTTAAAACATGAGCCAGAATTGGCTCAGCAGCCTTTGCACAGCATTGGGGGGAGGCATTCATTCACATCAAGGACCTATCCTATCATGTATTTGTATCAACTCCTCCCTCGTGCACTGCTTACTTGGGTGTTAAAGCACCCAAGCTGTTTAGGTAATGCTATGCAAGGCCGCAGAAAGGAGGCTTGAGAAATGCTCCTTCACACCTTATCCTGCAAAGCAAAGAGCTGATTCTGAAGCCTTAAAGATAAGGCAGCTCCTCTGGTTTCGGTGTTTACACTCCACACAGGCTGATCTCCGTGGCTTCACCAGGGAGAGGATGCTTACCTAGCATCTCCCCAGCTGCTGAGATGGTAGGTAGGTAAACGGGCCTTGCAGAAGGTGTTTCGCTCCCTGCATGATGTTCAGGACTTGCACACTCCTGTGCACAGCTCAGCCTCCAGCACCTAAGCCATTTGGATAATACTGTCTTTTTCACGCGAATAGCTAAGGTATACTAACTGAACTTCACATATCTTCTATTTAGTATAAAGGAAGACAAATATCTAAGTACAACAAAAAGAAAGGGTGAAAAAGAAAGCAGCTGATACATCACTCAAATGCAACACTGAAAGTGAGGCTTACTTTATTTTTAAATTCAATGAAAAATAAAAAAAAATTATGCATTTACTGTTATACTCTCTGAAAGTACATTATTGACAAGCAATATAAAATTGGTCCAGGTGTAGGGACAATACCACTACTAAGAAATTGATTCTTAAGCCTGTCCTGCAAACGCCAAATGTCACATGCTCATAAATTTCACTTCTCCCTATGCACATAATATACTTTATTCATTCTTGTTTCCAAACTTCTGCCCATATTGTAAGGTAAACCATACTGGACAGGGCTCCTTACTGAATCACTGTATTATCTTATTGAATAACATGAACCTTATTTACGCAATCTCCTTCCAAGTTCTGCAGTGTCTTTCCAGTTGAATAGTAGAATCACACAGAGGCACTCTATTAACACTTCTGTTGACAAGACGACCCTCACAATCCTGTTCATGAAGTTTCAAGAGTCAGTGAAAGCCATAAAGGAGAGGCATGTAAAGGTAAACTAGTGAATTCCATGTGATCTGTTTAGCTGCTTTCACTCACACTAAGTAGCTAACGGGAAACAGCCAATATTGCTTGGAAAAATAAGAATTGTCCTTAAAGATATTGCAAAAGGCAGTGCTGAGCATTGCAGCATTTGTGCTTATTAAAAATAAATGTTTAGTCTATTTATAAATAACAGAGCATCTAGTAAGTGCATCAATTACAGGAGGAAAGCAAGGATAAAGGTTTAAGTCTCTGATACCAGGAACAACTGCTCCTAGACCTCCACAGATAGCTCCATTAGCTAAGGCCAATTTGACTTTTTCTCAATAACCTCATAAATAGAAGTTCCCAAACAAGCATCTAAAAAGCACAATTACATGATCTTGTCCTGTTCTCTCTCAGCAGTTTATCAGACAATAAACTGTCCAGTGAGTAGGAAAGTTATAGATCTCTTGCAACACGGAATCTTAAATGCCTCTGGCTGACATTTCACCAGTGGAAGCTTTCAGCCGCTAGAAAGCGGCACTAATTTCAACTGAACTAAACTATGAAAACCAGCACAATCAAGGAAAACTAAAGACATGAAAATTATCTGGGAGAAGACTTATAGAGAGGGAGCTACAGTTGTTTAAAGACCCGTAGTGCAGTGAGGAGCACTTGAATCCTAAAGGCTTTCGCACCCATTACCTTGGGTACCCTCTTGTAACCTCTCAGACTATTGGCCCATTACCCCACCTACGGGACAGCAATGAAGGACTGCGGGACAGATTAATAACGTGGGTTTGTGAAGTAGTGCAATCATCAGAACAGACAACAGAGACACGTATAGGTGATATGTTCTCAAGTCAGAAGTGATGGTCTCAAATGAGATGTAGAATTTTAAGAATACTTTCAAGAAAAGGCGCGTGGATAGATACCATGTATGTATACATATACCATCAGGCTAAATGAAATAAAAACTTCAGTTCTTTAGAAACTGTAATAATAATTACTTTATCATGAGCTCTAAATTGGCATCTGCTCATTAGCAGAAACGCGCCTTTAAGGCATTTTCTCATCACTGAGAAATCAGTGCCTGTACTTTAACGCTATTAAAAAAGATCTCTTGTCCTGTAAATGCTTAGTGAAGAAACTCTGCCTACCTTGGAAGGTATATATATCCATTCTGATATGATGTATTAGTTCTAAACTGACACAGAAGGAAAAAAGCTTGATCTGACAGCAAAAGGCCACAAATAGTACAGTGTAAGTGCACCGGAAGCTAACAACATTTAATTGCATCCCACAGAACCAGAAATCAACACAGCAGTTTTCAACTACACGTTATGCACAGTAAATTAACCTCTGAATAATCTTGGAGTAAGCACACTGCAGAGCTTATCTGTGAACTGAACTTGCCTTTTAATACCATTTCCAGCAAACAAGTTAAAAAATAGTCTGTGGCTGACCTCTAGTAACAAGTTCCTATTTATACGTTCATCTTGAGAAAAAGGTTAATCCACAGATTATAGAAACTCTGGGCAAACGAATTATTGATGATATAAAGCTGCCTCGTCCAACCTGCAACACACAACACACACCTGACCTATTGACTTCCCCCGGCAGTGACGGGGAATGGCTGTTTGGGTAGATAATGCCGTCCAAAGAGCTCCTCCTGTGTTTGCTCACAGCCTGCTCTTTGAACTGCCAGCCACTCTCCTAGTACTATCCAACCCGCTGCCCCAGCTGATCGGATCAGGCGATGTTTCTATTACCAGTAGCAGTTTGGACCATATGCAATTAAGATAGTTACTTACATCTCCAATTTTCCATCAATTGTATCTGATTCATCAGTTCTTGAGTTCATGCTCTGAACTCAGGTTCTGTATTTCCCTAAGAACAGCTAAAGACTCGATTAACACTTGCAATAAAGGAAGCATAAATACAGAATTCCTTACCTTACCTTCTGTGTTAGCAAAATTATTAGATTTTTGGTGATAAAATACAGAGTTCCAAGGGCCTGAATTCTAGTTTTAGCTAGTAAAACAGACTTATTTTTAAGTTTTGCAATTCAACACACTTCATAAAGATTGGATTTTGACTTTAAATAATTTTTAAACTGTTATCATTCAGCTTTACATTTGATTAATGACTTCCCTTCCCGCGACATCACTGTAACTCTGGAACTGGCCACTGCAGGAGTATCCAAAGTTGAAAAATTAATGGATGGATTAAAATATTAATCCATTTTTATAGGAATACATCATATGTTTAGCTAAAATGAAGCCCACAGTTATTTTTTTATAGATAATGAGAAATTATAAGTGTAGCAACTACTTTGATAAAAAAATAAAACCCCCAAACATTGATGAAAGCACAGCTAAGGTAGTGTGTGAGTCTGTATTTTACTTTTTAAACACTTTGGCCACGAAATGCCCACTGCCCAATATAAAAGAAGGCTTTTTGGTGTAAAGCAATGCACTATGTATCAAAATCTTCACATGGCTAAGATCCAAAAGACACATATCACATATGTAAGAGAAAGGCAGTAGGTCACAACACGGCAGTACCAATGACTCCGCGGGGTCCCACTGCACCATTGCAAGGGTGGAGGTGGAAAAGGCCAAAGGACTGACGTGGGGCTCGCGGGCCTTTGCCGGCTCATCGACCTTTGCCGGCTCGTCTTCATCCACAGCCATGAATTTGCCTCGCCAGCTGCTGCCAGAGGTCAGCCCTGCTGCGGGTCCCATGACACTCCTGCCACCACGGCCACGCTGAACTGCTGCTCAAGCACTACAGTCTGGCCACCCCCATCTGCCCTACAGCTTAGTATAAAATGTAACGCAGATAGAACAAACAACAGTGGCTCAGAAATATGCTAACTGTGGGCATGTGGCTACATATTTTTTTTTTAAATTACTACTGTGCATGTGTGCACTTCTGTTTTTTCCTATAGAACACTCTGTACGATTCACATTTAAGTCTTGACAGGATATATACTAATTACCTATGCAAATATCCTAATGCACCCAAACCAGGAGACATGCTGCTATAAGAAGCTCAGCAGGAAAAAAAGCTGTGTAATTTCTAAGCACATTGGCACGTGAAGTGCCACAGAATTGGCTGACCCTGATGTCAGAAAGATGAAGGCATGCCCCAACAGGAGTACTCAAACTGAACAAAACTGGGGCCTGTTTATCCGATACAAAAATCAACCATATTTTAAAGCCTGTTTTGAACGTAGCCAGAACTAAACACAGAACTTTGAGAATTAACCTGCAAATTAATTTAGCAGGTAATACCTTTGGCCTTAGAATTCATATCAGTATTAACCAAATTGAAATCTTACATAAGCATTTTTCTTCCAAAAAGAAAATCTGACTTCTAAATAGATTTATTACTTCTAAGGATTGGAAGGACATACTGTTGTTTCTGCCAGTAGTGTCCTCTAGTGGAGAAATGTGAGATACTAGTAAACAAGAAAACAGAAGTGGGCTGCATCACAGAAATCACCCTGTCAAGGAAAATACAAACATCTCTCAATCACAAATGTGCCTATAAAAGTTTGGCATCTTGACCAAGCTTTTCATTATTATAATAATGCTTAAACATAAATGTTTAAAGCTTCAGTCAGACCGAGAAATTATGCAGTTGTGAGGCTATATACAATAATTGGTTGAGCTTGTTAAATAATATACAGATAATGTGCCTGTGTGTGCATGCATGTATACACCTAATATCACAAAATATAGACTATGTGGCTATACTTTGAGTAAAGCCACTAGTCCGTGACTTAGGTAAACTCACTAAAACAGTAATTTTCACCTTTTTTCATATATAATGCCCTGTGATGTTCTTTCTGATTTAATAAGAGGGTGACAGATAAGCTGACACCTCCCGTGATTTCTCCAGCCCTCGATGAATCCACATATCAGACTTCATGCTGGATTTCTTCTAGAGATGTAGATATCCTTAACATTTAACCTCAACTTAACTAGTGACTGTAGCTTGCCTATGGAAGTACTCTGCTACTGAAATGAGGAATCTGTTCTATTCACAACTTCCAAACTCATCTATTATTGTCTTCCTCTCTCCATCTCTTCCTTTTCCTACATAAAAGCCACCCAAATTAATTGGGGGGGGGGGGGGGGGGGGGGAAACCAGNATCACAGTTTTTTTAGCACCAGATTTTTGCCATCGTCTTATTCTCAGCTGACCCTTCAATGCTCCAAACACAAGAATTACTAATTTTGAAAAGCTTACTGAATCCCTGCTCTGCCTGCTCACACTCCTGCTTTCTCCAGATACTGATCAACCTTGCCTCTAAAGAGTCCAGCTGATTAGCACAAGTAAGTTAAACTTGGATCAATTGTTTTTAGCCAAAACTTAGTTTTAAAATTTGCTGCTTCTAATTCACTCTTGACAGTTTTCTTCAATTATGAAATAGAAGCCACAAACCTCAAGCTATGGTCTGTGTGCTTTAAAGCTACTCTGATTTTTCCAGTGACATTATCTAGCATAAAATACGCTACCTATTTACGTCACTCTTGCTTAGCTTATGAACTCAAACTTCCTTCAAAAGTTTGATATCAAATTACAGTATCTTGTCTGATACTTATTCAAAGCAACAATGATTATGTGCATCAACAATGCCACATCCAGTTCAAATATAATCAACAGCAAGTTAAGAAAAGCTTAAAGATACATTATTGCCTTTCAGCTGGAACAGAATTCTTTTCTTCTGAAAAATAAAATCTGGCCGTTATATTCAGTGTTTTTCAATCCTCTCTTTGATGGCTACACTACTCTGCTACACCGGAAACATGCAGCTACCTAGGTGCTCGAGGCAGCCTCACAAATTTTTGCAGCACCAAAATTAAATGCGTAAGAGTTTGGGAATCACAATTCCCACTATATTCTTAAATATACTTAAATAAGTAACAACACTGCGTATTTATAGCATAGAGTATTTGCTTCTAAAATCTATTTTGTCTGTATATACATGTCTCATATATATTTATATACACATACACACACGGGGCAATTTTAAATCTCCGCAGAGACTTTTGAAGAAATTTATCATGAACGGTACAAAAGCTTACCCGTATTCCATTTAACATTGCTTTTGTTCCTTATCTTAGTTTTTCAACAGTTTTTCATTTTATTGTTTCGGTTTCTGATGATTCAGAGTATGTATTATTGGGGGTGGGGTGGGGAATCAGGAGTAGCCGGCCAGGGAATTCAGTGTGCCTTCCAAAAACTGGTCGATTAATCTTCACACTGGCTATGGTCACCATACCCAATGGGCCTGACAGTTTAGAGACTAAAACATAAATACCGGGCCTGACTGCGTTGTTAAAGCCAGCCATTTCTGACAGTCTTTACAATGGGATAAACACTGTCTGTCTACAGTCCCCCTGTATTTGAAAGCTACGACAAACATTTTACTGAAATGTAAATAACTGACATCACGACTGCTGAAGCAGGAGGCTAAAAAAATCTATCTAAAAATCGCAAAACCAAAAACATTGCCTGACACAAAACAAACCATTAATGGTCACTGAGAGAGCACGTTTTAGAGGCCTTAAGCATTGAGATCCTTTTTAAAAAAAGTATTAAAACACTGCAGTCAGATTCACACATTTGTCAGTTACAAAATTACACCTTTTCTAAGGAAGTGTATTTTTCCCCCCCCGAGATCTGCTTCCAGTAAGACTACCATTCTGAATTAGTAATAAAAATAAGCATCTTGAAATTTAGCCTACTGAAAAGCAGCTACTTTCAGATTTATGAAGAGAGCTGGTAAGTAGGTATAAGCGCCGTGGGGACACAGCTATCCTCAAAACTGTACAAAATCGTAGTAAGTTTTATGAACATCAGAACCAGTGAGATAGTGTTTGTTAGGGCTTTGTGCCTTGTGTCAGAGGTGCGAGCTTCAGCTGCAACTTTTGCTGAGGCTGGGACATTCATAGAAACCTCGATCCTTCCCCTGCAGCTCTCTCCTCAGGAGCAAGTCTGGAAGATCTTCTCTGTCAAATCATTTAGCTGAAGGAATCTTATAACTTGTGATGTGATGAAGATCTTTTTCAAACTCGTGGTCTGATGAGAAACACCATATAAAAATAATCCCAGTTAAGCAGATTAACTTGCTGCACTTGGGGTTCCAAAAATCATGAGGTCCCCTCATGATCATATTGAGCCTCTGTCATACTCCCAGTCAGAAGGTCGGGAGACACATTAAGGTCTTGTCTAGATGTCACATGTAAGTATTGTACAAATTTCACTGAAGTGATCTACCTGCAGTGTTTTAGCTGCAGCTGAGCCAGGTGAAAAGGCTACTGTCCTCAGCTGCGTGTCACCACCCTCACTGAAGGTAGCAGTATCCTGCCACCTTCCTCACAATACTGGTGTCTGCCATCTCTGCCTAGCCCAGACCTATGGAAACCCCCTAGAATACTTTAAACATTTAAAAGTAGGACTTTTAAAACCTGGACCCCCAAAAAACCCCTCTAAAACCAAATTTAAGAAGAACTTCAGGAAAGTGATGTTCTGTCAGCAAGTCTAAGGATGACCACCCCAGAGGCTGTAACCTCTGACCCAGGTCAGGCTCATGGCCTTAGAAACAGAGGTACTTCAGTCGGTGTAACATCTAACGTATATGCAGTAGAAAATGGTTTGTTTTTTTAAAATCAGTAAATCTCACCTCTATACACAGAGATGTACTGGTTTCTGACAGCGTTCCCAATTACAGGACATTTCTGTGTGAGTGAATGCTTAATCCAGCATTCGTTGCACGTCTGAAACACACCGCTGCTCTCAGTAATGGATGTGTAAAATTAGTCCCATCAAAGAATGAACATGTACAAAATCAAAAAGAACTGTGGCAGAAAAACTGCTTCAGCCCTGCAGCTCCAAACATCAGCTCTGCCTTCCTTAAGAGGATACATGAGTTTTTCTTTTAGCATCAAAGGCCCATTCATGGGGGATCTTAAACTGAGCGTTATCAGATCTTATTAAGAGCTTGAAGAGTCCCACACAACAGTCTGCCAAAATCAGGCCAGGGCTTTCTGGTAACATTTGCATGCATTTTGCTGTTGTGTCTGTGTGTGAGCGTTTGTTTTTTTTTAATATACTTTTAAACAAAGTGGAGGTGAAAGTGAATACAACTTCCTTCCAGGGTTTCTGCCAGAAAGGATGAGAGACTGCAAAACTCAAGGACTGCCTTCCAACAATCTAGAGCACACCCAAACCAGCACCCTCGCAGGACGTGTTGCAGATACATCCTGGGGACAGCACACCAGGCGTACACACCCCCATCCGGATTTGTGCCTCCTGCTTGATGTTACGCGCAGAAGCAAATACACGTGACCTGAGGGGTACAAATCTATTTAAAACTGGAACGACATTGTGGTTTATGACTTTATAGCACCTTTTATGTTTATTTAATTAAAGTACATGTGAACTACAGGCTGTATATGCTGTTAATGGCCATACTCTTTGTCAGATCCTGAAAAGCTGCATTTCAACTTGCTTACTTACAAATACTTTTCTGGCACAGGGTGCAATACTTGCAGCAGTTGTAGAGCTTCATCCAAGAAAGCCAACGTGGACATATCAAGAAGTGTCTGGACATCTAACAACCACTTGAAGCAAAGCAAAACAACTCCTCTTTCATTTATTAGGGCTCAAATCATGCCCTGGATTCAAAGTGAAAGTTGTCGATTTTGCTGTGTTGCATGGGGCACCGGCAGCAGCCCACCAATTCTATGTTAATGAGAAGCAGGCAAGAGGCTACAATCAACAGACAGGACTTCAAAAAATGCAGTGGTTAAAGATATGACTGTGCCTGAGAGGCAGATTTCTCAAATCTGACTATCCAGAGGATAAGCCAATACAAAACCCTTTTAATTTACATTAAACAAACTCTTCTTGCTATATTGGTGAATTCACTTGCCCCCCAGTGCAGAATCTGCTCGTGTCCAGCAGACCAGGAATGCGTCCAAACAAACCCAACTCTACCACAATGATCATGCGGGCATGCCTCATCCTAAACGTTCTCATGTTATAAAAGTAGGTCAGAAGTGAGAAAAAGCCCTATTCATTACTATGAAACACAACAGATGAAGATTAAGTCCCCAAAGGAATTGTTAGTCTGATTCGATTCTACCTGAAGGCAAACCCCAGCGAGACAGGGCTGCCAATCTCTGGCATGTGGCTTTTTCGTGATTCAAGTTTGCATAAAGAACACACTCCCACCCTTTCATGCTGTTTTAGTACAGTCATGGAATTTCCAATGAGCTGAATAACTCTTCCTTCTGTTGGGAAATTTAATGGTATTTATTTTTCTTATTTACCAACAGCAGCTCAGCATTTAATTTCATGGTTTGTAAAACAGATCTTTATTTCCCTGGTGAGACTGTACAAACACATTTTTCAGTCAGTGTAAACTATTAACAAAAGAAAAACCCAATGTTTCACAGAATGACTGAAGAGAGTGTTTTTTGGATCAATTTTATTTTATAGTACTTTTGCACGACTTCTTCTAAGCCTGAAGAATTTCTAGTAAGCAGCAAGGATCTATTGTAGTGAACTCTGTCCTCCCTCAGGGCAATTCTTTATTCAACCCAGGCCATTAGCAAGGGTAAATCAATGTTATCAGCTCACACACACTGACAGCTTGTGTGGTTCCCACTCCCTCATTCCTCCCCCCACATTATGGTATATTTTTATGCTCTCCAGGGAAATTCAATTAACAGTGTCAGTCTCCTCCTCTCAGTCGATGACTGACACCATCAAGATTCCTTCTACCGCCCACTGACATGTAAGATGTGTCTGCTGATTTCTGGACTTGCAAGTTAACAAGAGAATTACTATCCACTTCTATAAATGACTATGTACGATCTGTGCCGTAAACACAGTGACAGCTATTGAAATCAATCTTTCTTGACCTTATTGATTAGGACACTCAGATATAGTAACAATTCTTCAGTGGTAGAGTAATGTTTTGGGGGTAAAAACCCAAATCAACAATGCATGCCTATTAATACTATCAAATTTAGCTTCTACCTCCCCTCTGCAGACTCAACAAGCACTGAAACCTTACGAACAATTAATGATTAACATTTAGCTGCAATTCACGTCTCATTTAAAAAAATCTCAGAAAACATCTGCTGATGAGAGGCTGGATACAACACCATTTCCCAATAACAGTTACCAGTAATTATTTAGGTAACTTTCAAAACAGGTACATCTTTTTGTAGTCTTCACGCAACACCACAATTTCTGTATTTTGAAATAAATAATTATTGAAAAATTAATTTCTTAACACAAACACCACAAAATTTGACAATGTCACAACTCTTTCAAAAACACTATTAAACATGATCAGCAGCTCAAAGTAACTAACAGAATACATGGCAGAACCCTACGCATCCCAGGCAGCGTTTAGTATTTAAAGGCATATGCTATTAGCAGTTGTGCTCCACATTGACTAAGCTGTGAAAAGCATCAAGCAAAGCTCTCATCTTCACAGACACCAACTCTGAACCACAATGATGCAAACCCCTCCTCAGATTTCATTAGTTCCTCTCAGAAATCATTTTCATGATTTCTTGATTACCAATATGAAACAGAAGTATTTTCTAATGGTTAAAGAGGGAACAACATAATGTTCCAGCTGAAAACTCAAATATCGTGGTCCTAATGGAGCAAAAAAATGCACTACAGAACAAAAAGCACTGCGGCACCATGATGAAGCAGTAAGAGAGATGCAAATGCTATGCTATCAATCAAAAAAAATCCAACATTTACCATAAACCAAAATATGGTCTAGAAACATAGCACTTTGAAGAAATTCAAAACATAGAAATATCCCATGTATATTCACATCAAACCTTCATCCCCCATCAAAGACCTACCCCAAAAAATACAGGCTTATTTGCACTCCAGGAAAGCTCAACAGATTTGCACTCCTTCAAAACTCAGCCATAACACCAAAATATGGTGGCTGTGACAGCAAAGCTGGCTCCAGTTCTTTCCTCTGGTCTCTTAATTGTTTTGACCCTTTATTGTAAAAGCTCTTTGCGGGTATGCACTATAAACTAGATGACTGAAATGGCCCAGGTTAAAAACAATCCTAATGAAAATACAGTGGAAGTACAGCTTGTCATTATCCAAATGATCTAGCATCAGTCAAGCGTGTTTTCAGCACTTCCGCAAAACTGCCTATATAAAATCTGATGTCTAAAAAGTATTCACTGCTGCAACCACCACAGAAAAGTGTAATAGCAGACACTGCTTGTTATGCAGAGGTCATGTATTCATCAATACATGTTTAACACATTCCCAAATCCAAACGGATGATATTTGAGGGCAACACAGTTTGTAGGTTAATCATAAGTTATAATATAACAGTCACAATACCTCTTTTTCCAGAATACGTGAGATCTCGCCTAAAGTCCTGTCCAGAGCAGAAACCTTGTTGTTCCCCAACGAACAGCCATCTTGCATTTGGAGGTGCTTTAAAAGGTCTTTTGCTAATCGCTGTAACCTTCAACATTAAACAGAAAACAAAGAGCTATTAAAGCCAAAACTCTCCTGATCATGTAAACTTTCGTCTATGTAATGAAATTCTGCTAACTGAAACAATCAATTTCAGGGAAATGGCATAGAAATAGTGTGACCAGTACAGCCATAAAGGTGCTTCTTTATTAGCTCCATGTTTGTTTCTGTTGCTGTTCAATAAGAGTTAATTTCCCTATTCTCCCTCCACAGTTTACCCTGCTAGTTTTTGCCATCTTCATTTTCAACATGGTTTCATCTTCCTTTTCTTCCATCATTCAATCTTTTCCACCCACTTAGCTGAGTAGTTCACTCTTGAGATGAGTAAGGGAAATAGAACAGCAGGCTACTTGGCTAATTTCTTATAGGCATCATAAAAGAAATGGCTCTTTAGGGTTATTTGAATAAGTGAAAAGTAGTGACTTTGCAGACTACCTCTGAAAGGGCATTTTATTAATGAGGGTCAGTAATGAAACCAAAATGCAGAGGTGGGAGAGATGCAGACACACGTGGGTTAGGATTCATTTCAATTTTACACATCGACATCTGGGCTATTCACCTATGCTCTCCTGCTGGGCTGCGAGGAGAAATACGCAGTTCCAAGGCACCATTCATCTCATCCTAAGGTCTAAAATAAAACAGTCAAAACACACTCATAATGTATCCTTCTTTGCCCTGAATGTGCAGTCAGTAACTAGTTCAGATGTAGACTTCTACATCTGTAGATGCCTTAAGGCAGATGACACAAATGCTAACCAGAGTCCCTTAACTGGAGACTGAGAGAAGCAGGGAGCAAGTATCGTTCAACACTTGCCATGTATTTGTCTACCGTTGCCTTAATATCTGCGACTGGCTGCTCTTAATGACAGGCTCCGTGTTTGGTGGACCTTTGGTTTGACCTATTGAGCAATTTGTACTGAAAGCAGGACGACGCTGGTAACTGAGCAGAATGAGTGGGTGAAATACTGTTGTGACTAGAAGCAAACACAGCTCTATAGGAAGAAAAAGATAGGGGAAGGGTATCAATGCTTATCATAAAATGGGAGACCATCAGTGTAAAAGGAACAGAAAACATTCACAAAGTGACCACAGAGTAATGGCAAAGAGAAAATTATATTAACTAGTCTCCGAGAGGCGAGAAAGGAGACGGAATGGCTGCGGAATGTACCACAATAGTCATGTGTATAAAAAAAAAAGAATATCGATTTGCAGCAAGAATAGAGTTTCCACATAATCAATAGGAAACAGGTACTCTGTACCTTTTCTTTGAAAAAAAATAAGAGCTTTGTTAAAAGGTTTCAAGAGACTCTGAAAATACACATATGTTTTTAAAGTACAGACAAAAATGATCTGCAGAATTTTGTGTCTTGGACCTCTTATCTGGTCAGCTGAATCCACTAATATTCAGCCAGGATTTTTCTGTAACAAGAAAAATAAAGGGAGATTACATCCTGGTGAGACTTTCTGCACTGCTATTTCCTCTGTGGAAAATGAGGTTGGAGGAAACCTCTGTCTAACCCAGTAAGCCACGAGCTAAAATGGGAAAGAAAATTAAAAGCCAAAACACAAATAACTGCAGGACTTGGACAGTAAATCAGATGACCACTAACGCTGCTGAGCATACGGAGTGGACTGCAGCACCAACAAAAAGCCAAATTGCTGCAGTCCAGACAGATGATCTAGAAGCACAGTATTCCAGGGATTCTCATAGAATGTGATTTAGAACGGCTATTTCCTTGGCAATATCCTAAGGCATGAAGCAAAACTNCTATTGCCTTGGCAATATCCTAAGGCATGAAGCAAAACTAAAGGCTTCCTCTCTTCGAAACACCTACCAAATTCCATCATTAAAGCATATATAGAGCTCTGAAAAAATCCATCACACTATATTGTAACTTCATCTGACAGAAGACAGCAAGGTGGGTTTCCATGTGCTTCGTCTGACATCAGAGGAATGGAACTCAACCAGGATTAACCACAGAGGCTGAAGAAAGGGACTTCCTAATCTACACCAGGCATCAGCGTATAAAATGTTTAACATTTAATCGGAACACTACTCACAAGGACTCAAATAGAAAATAATCATATCACATTGTTACTTCTGTTGACAAACTTCCTTTCTTTCTCTTCAGTCTATAAAGATGCTACATAAGTTAAATGACACGTTCAGTTTCTGTCCTCAGTTCAAAAAAAAAAAAAAAGCTGTACAACACGTTAACTCTCAAGGAAAAACTTCCAGCCTCTCATTTCTTCTAAAAGTCTTTATGGACAATTTTACTAAAATTCAAGCTTCATAAGTATGGGTTCAGCATCATACAGTAAGAAACATGAAGAATAAATTTTCAGTTCTGCCGCATTAAAGAATTACCTCTTACATCCTCATGTCCTACTGTATGTTGGTCATCTGCCAAAACAAGGTAACATATGCTATGTGATCACATGACGAAGAGAAGGGAAATAAAAACTCTCTTCTCCCACTGAGTGAACCTCAGAGAAATTATTTTAATTTAATATCCTTTATACTCACTTCTTGGCAGCGTCAGAGAAATAAGAATAATTTCAGGACTGTTTCAAAGGATTAGAAATCTATGCAAGATGACTTGTGCTCGGATATAGAATTTATCATTGCTATGAACGGATCTGGAGAGAACTCTTTGTACACACTGTACTCCTTGTACGCTCTTTGTATGCACTGTAGATTAATACAGCATGGTGTCAACACCTGATCCAGTGACTATGTGGAAATACTGTTGAGTCCATATCCAAACAGTTCAAGGCAATTATTTAATCTTCGTTCTGTTCCCCAATCTGCAGTTCTCCAACGCTTACTGTGCTGTACAGGGAATGATTAACTGAAAATTTACTGGGCCAAATAAAAGGGAAAGTTAAAGTGAATATCTTTTTATCTAAAGTTATTTACATCTCACTAATTAAGATTTTAGTATTGCTCACAAACAGATAATTCAGAATGCAGAAGAAATATCATAAAGGACATAAGGCACTGATTGGTCTTGGAACATTACCATAACATAAGCTTTAATAAATAGTATGTTCAGCAAATACAAATACATTATCTGATCTTTTTGCACTGCAAATGGGAAAATGACGGATATTCGTATTAAAGGTTTATATAGCAAATATATAAACAAAATTAAAAAAAAGTATTGTATGAATTAAGGGTTTCTTTTTAGAGTAGGCTAAATATTTTTAGCATGTTTAATATATTTTATAAGCTAAAGGAAAAAGATCTCTGTTAATATTTATAGGCCACATTTCACCTCGAGAAAAAAAGCCTCGAAATAGTAACATCAATGTATTTCAGCACTTCCACATTTAAATCCATGATTTCTTGGCTGTGCACTGAATGTATGCAAGGAAGGATTAGTACGACGGGGCAGAGCGCTGCATTCAGTGCAGTTCCTGTATGGAAGGAGCGGTTACTCCTCCCATTTGCTCCTGCCGAGGATGGCCGGACGCCAGCCGGACACACAGCCCCAATTCTTCCTGATGCAGCCTGTGCCTGGAGAGAACTGAGAAAGTCTGTGGCAGTTCCTGCCCGGCCCGAAACAGGGAGTTATGCTGTATCGTCTCAAAGCAACGTACAGCCCCTGCACTATTCCATACTGCCTGCAGTAAAATTAATATACATTGTGGCATGTGAGGCATACTCCCATCGCTCTAGGTGCACAAAGGAAAACACCATTCCACAGCTTGAAACTGCCAGACATGAAACATCTAAATCTGCAGCTTCACACGCTTTCTTTAGGTTTTGAAATGGAGGCTATCTGAAAAAAGATGAAAAATCCCTATAAAGATTATTTTCTGAATTTATTTATTTGAATTCCTGTAAGAATGCTCTGGCAATTCTCTGAAGATGAAATCTACCATCCACCCAGTAATAAAGCAGGTATTTATCTTTTCTTTTTTTTAAGTGCAATTGAATTTTACTTTATTTTACTTACACTTCAGCTCTTCCGTAGTTCACATAGCTGTCCGGAAACTAAATTTTGCACAAATACTTCCAGCTTCCAAGATTATCTGATCTTTTTCCAGTAATCAGTATTGGGTATAATATCTTATAACTGGCCTAACTGGACCCTAGCCTACCACACCAAGAAAACCTACAAGATAAACTTATCTTGTGAATGCACTGATATACCATAAGGAAAATAAGAACTGTATTGTTAAAGGCATTTAGCCTGAGGCCTCTGCAAGAACAAACTTTACACTACACTCCCATCTTTTCTCCAGCAGACTCTTACAGGAAATAATTTTTCATTTCCTAACTCTCCTCTTTTTGTGCTGCAGTCCTTTTTCAGGATAATAGTGGTTCCCATTCCCATACTATCTGAAATCTCCCTTTATATAGTTTAAAAAAAAAATAATAAAAGGGTAAGCAAACAAATAATACCTGAAAAAAACAATTCCTTCTTGCATGAGGAGAGACCAGCTAAAGTATTAGGTTTAGGGGGTTAAATTTTTTTTCCATGCAATCATGCTAATTCCCTTTAGGCACGTGGCATTCTTGCATTACCTGACTTTCCCTGCTTGTATTAAAGGATGACAATTACACTTTGCTACCTGCAGGTTGCTTTAATACTGAAATACATGTCCTTTGGATTAGAAGATACTAAGTAGATGTAAATAATACTCTCACTTTGTGAATAAGTTTTCCTTCCCTTTTAAAAGTGTGCTCTGATGGCCACCCAAGAACGCCACAAACAGAAAGAGCCGTCACCGACACACCTTTTGACAGGCTAACTTAACAGACTGGACACTAAGTAATTACATTCAGATCAGTTCCCAGAGAATACAACTAATACTACAAATCCATCCAGAGTCCACTAGCATTTATAAAATGACCTAAGTGCCACCAGCAAGCAGCCAGTTACTGCACAGCGGAGAGAGGCCAGGGAGCAACAGCCTGGCTGCTCCCAAGTGAGAATGGCCGTAGTCCTTTTCCTTGAAAGTCCCTCTTGTCACATGAAATAGTTCAGAGAACAAAATACCTACCAAATAAGGCAGCATTTGGAATTCCGCCCCCCCTACCCGAGTAAGGGACTCAATTTTTTTAATAGATACCAAAGAGAAAAAAAAATAATATCTGTTACAGACATCTTCTAAAAACGAACTACTTAAAGCCTTTCACAATCCCAACTCAGGAAACAGAGTCAGCACTCTGGAACTGAAAAAGGTATACATACCACGTCTGTCAAAGCAGGACAAACCTTGTCTGCTTATTGATATTAGTGTATTACCAATGTCAAGCTCAGAAAGCACTCGGATCAGTGCTTCCTTAGTGCAAAAGGTTTTATAAATCTGCAAACCATAAACTAACAAGAACTACTGAAACAACATATCAGCTGCAGCAGGAAATCAGTGGTCTCATAATATTAAGGTGGCTTAATCTTAAAGGTGATCTAAAAAGGCTTTTTACCTGCCAAAGACTAATTCTGGGTTCTGTCTTTCTTCTGTAACAACTGACAACATGACTAAGAACTAAAATCAGATAAGGCATTGCATTCCATAAATGGTTTTAGTTGTTTGCAAAGACACAATCAATTTGGGAGGAGAGGAGGGAGTAAAGAAATGTGACACAAGCAAAGAAGCGCAAGAGAAAGTTGTATTTAATGATTTCATTCTAAAACACATTTGCTGCTGTTAAGCAAATAAATAACTCTACCAATTGTGTCACATTTTAAATGGAATTTTAAAAAAAACTTTTCCATTTTTAAATTCCACAGTCCGCTAAGTTAAAAAGTATTTTCTGTTCATTAGCATACTGTCACTCCAATCCGAATACCTCAAATCTTCCTTTGCAATACACAAAAAGTACTGGCATTTGTTTTGACACAAAGAACACATTTAGCACTCTCAAGTTTTTACTCGCTTCATTCTGTGACGTGACTTTTCTCAATAACTTTGCAGATCTCCCGAGAGCGTGTGTCAGATAGCTGTTAAGCCTCCTAGTATTGGCAAGAGTTTGCGCTCCCTCAGCCAGGTACAGTAGCCGTTAATATTAGCTCCTGGTACAGTACACTGTGTTCTGGCTAAAAAGCCAATAATGTAACTATTTTCATAGCTCCTCAATGTAATAACGTTTCAGTGGTGATATCCTACTATCCTATCCTTCTTTCGGCTGATTCCTCTTCCTACTGTTCTTGGTTAAGTAGGATCCTGTACTTAGTCCTGTTGAAAAGGTGTTTTCCTATTAATTTTTCCTGTATTAAGAATGTGTTTTTCCATGTAAACAGATATGGTCCGGGCTAAAAGTCTTGCCTCAAGAAATTTCTTGTCCTCTCATCCTTACCTTTAAAGGGAGATATAAAACTACACTTCCCTATGTTTCTTCAATTTTTTTAATGTATTGTGTAGAATAAAAAAAAAAATAACAGAAATAAACCAGGCTTCTGATTGACTCATAGACAGTCCCCTATTTCTTCTTAAAAAGTCAGTTCACACTTGAGCTCCCATTGCGCTCTCCTCAATATCAAAGAAGCTTGCAAACATTTGAGCCCTGATGGGAGATAAAAAATTGTGTCATTTTGGAAATAACTATAACTATGATATTTGAAACTATGTTCTAAAAATTTAGCTGTAAGCATCTGCTAGATCACTAGATTTCTATGTGAAGACTGCAAAGGAAATCTCCCAGAAGATCTGTGATGAAAGTGAGCTCCACAGTGGCCATCACACAGGTTCACATCTAAAAGGATGCAGCCCTGACCAAGGCAATAAAGGACGAAAATAAGAAAGCAGATGGAACAGAAGACTCTGCCAGAAAGCACACTAGCATTTCATTAAGTAAAGAGAAATGAAAATGGTAAATTCAGGATCAGTCAAGAGATTACAAAAAAAAAAATCATCAATGGGAGTTTCTGTTGAACTGCAATTGAGACACAACTGACCAAATCACATCACTGATAATCAGAAGTCAGAAACAAACTAAAGTAGAAGCACTACAACTTATCAGTATTTTCAGAGTCATTCAAACGCCCCACATTTCTCCTTTCTGACAACTAGACCCTAATTTTTTATTTTCTGGTAGCAAAGAAAAGCAAAACACAGAAGCTACAAATCTAAAAGTCTTACTCTGCCATGAAACTAATCTTGAAAATTGAAGTGCTGATTATTAAGAAGCAAAGCCAACAACAGAACATTCTTCCCCAATGTGTTTATGCAGGTGTGCCATCTGGTGGAGATGTTTCATTTTCTTATGTCAAACCTCAGTGATGGATTTTTATTATTTTAAAATACATACTGAGATTCAAAAGCAGCTTTTCAAACTACTGAAAAGACTATGTGAAAGACAAGGCATACAGGCTAGTTGTATATCCAACCAAGGAAGCCTAACAGCGAGGATCTGAACATCTTAACCAACAGTTAACTGTTAAAAATGCTACCTTCAAGTACATCAGTAATTTAAGAGTGACAGAAGCAACCACAAAACATACAGGATCCGGGTACAGGTTATTACCTCAGTCTGAAGACAAATATCCCCAAGCTGGAAAGCAGTTGCCATTTTAGGATGAAGGTACTTGAATTCAACTGTTGAGACACCACAGTCTCTTGACTGACCTACCACAGGACTCGTGAGCACAACTGTAAGAAAGGCACGCCATCTGCCCACTAGCCTGTTTAACAATGAACTGTAAACGGATGTCTCAGGAACATTAAGAACAGGACAAGCACACATAATCCTCTTTACTAATCCATTTCTTGTCGCCATTTGCAGCTTAGGAATCTCTTGAGCTGGATGAAGTTTCCTAGAACTGCAGTAATGCAGGCAAACTTTTAGCATCTGCGTGATTTTTGTCAATGAGTTCCATACACCTGATTGCACACTGCGTGAAGGATCACTGTCTTTGGGTTTTTTTGAACCTGGCCCCATCTTCATTCTGTGCTCCCTCATTCTGGTACCAGGAAGGACAGCAGCCAACCAACACCCATCTTTTCCATGCCTTGTAGATCTCTCTAACACATCCCCGTTACAACTTCCTCCCATTAGCACATTTTTTTTTCTCCAGAATGAGAAGTAGTAGTTCACTTAATCTCAAATACAGAAGTTATATCAGAAATTATAACTGATTTCCCTCCCTGCCTTCTCTGAACCTTTAACAACTCTAGCATATCCTTTCTGAGATGAAGAACCAGAAATGCATGTAGTATTCAAAACATGTAGATGACCCATGCATTTGTACATGGCGACATTCTGGTTTTGCTCCTTTCTAAATAATTTTAACATAGGATTTCCTTTACCTGCTGAGTTGATGTTTTCTTGGAACTACCTATTCACTTCTCTAAGCTCAAAGCCCGCACTATGAAGATATAATTGAGCTCTGCCTTTGCCGTCCACGTGTAGCACTTAATATACACTGGATTTCACCTGCCATTTTACTGCTGAGTCACTCACTGTCTTCAAAACTACCATTCAGTATCAGTTTTTGTCCCTACTATCCTGAATATCTTTGCATCATCATCAAACTGTGTCATCTCACTGCTTGCCCTCTTTTTCCAAGTCACTGTGAATACGTTGAACATCATTGGACTTCAGAACTCTACTGGTAACCTCCCAATTCTGCAAGGACTGATCATATACTCCTTTTCTTTTTGTTTTTAACTGATTTTCTGATGCCACAGCTATATAGTTTCTTTTAAAAGCTTTGGTGAGAAACCTTGTCAAAAGCTTTTGGAAATCCAAATATTCTGCATCTTCTGCCAACCAGTTTCAATGGAATCCGAAAGCAAAAGCTGAACAATTTTCAGTTTCAAACTGAGGAGGAGGAATTTGTCAGTGATACTAGATCCCATTTTAATCTTACCATCCACTGTTTTCATCTGTGCCTTATCCTAGGCTATTCTTTAAAAGGTCTGTTCTTTAAAAAGCTCAATGCCAGATTAAGACATCTGTGCATTAAAATATCTGTGCTTTCACCATATAAACCTTTGTTTCTGCCCAAATGGAGGCTAAACATAAGATTTTTCAGTCCCAGAACTCAAGTGCTGAATTTTCACCATCAGTCTTGAAGTACAAAGCTGGAACCTTCTCGCTTCCAGGTAAGAAAAGGACAAGAGTATGTTCTCTTTACTATTGCATATCACATGTTTTAAGATACACAGTGCCTTCAGAAAAAATTGCATTTATAAGGTCTGACCTTTTGTATTAGAACCTGATCTGTAATTCAAGATGGCAATACGCCCCATATTGAGTGGGAACCTTACCACACCTGCTCCAGCGGAAATTTCAGAAGCACTTCTGCTACAGACAGGGGAAAAAAGTGTATGTCTGAAATATATAAAGTTAAATGCTTACTTGGCTTTAAATGGGGAATCAGAGACAGCATTTTTTGCTTCCATCAAACTCTCGTATTCCTTTGCCCTGAAGGAGAAAATATTCATTATTATTGACTGCTGCCTAAAGTGCATGTAAGACCAGCAAGATAATTCTAACCTTTGGGGTTTTTCTATTTCATAGAAATGCACACCATTTCTGTCAATTCTGCCCTGTCATAATCCATACTGATGCTTAACTATTGGCTATTAATAATTTATGATTAATATTGCTACTTTAGAATAACATCAGTGCACAAATGGTGTATTTAAGGTGACTTTCCAAACGGTAGAAAATGGTACAAGTGATACAACTGCAACCTACTGCTTATTATAAAATTATCACATTCATGTGATGAAAATATTAGTAATTTAGACATGTAGTGCAGATCAGAAGATCACTACATCACAGAGATTAACATAAATAATACATTTACTGGTTCAGGAATATTTTTTATGTAACTAATGACCGTATTGTAACATAATGAACCTTGTTAGGCATACAGCATAGAAGTAAATACCTCCTATGAATGAGTGTTTTACTGCTGGAAATAGAAACACAAACCTCTTTAGTCCCTTAAAAGTATTATTTATGCTGGCCAAATGCCAAAAAGTAGGAAGAGGGAGACGGGCCTTTTTTTCCTACTGCTTGTTTTGACTCCAGCCAGCTTGTGCCAAAAGGTGAAAATCATCACCAGCTCATCAACCAAAACAGGATGCACAGTGGTAATCCTGTAACCTTTTATAACGACATACACACACACAAAAAGTAAAACAAATCCAGACACTACAGTGATGCAGAAGAATTCAATTCTCAGACAGAGGCCTGTGACGAAGAAACATCCAGCAGGCAGTAAAAGAATTTAGCCGTTAAAAACATTTGAGCCGTTAAAATTGCTCTTTTGATTTTTATTCTGAAATGAAGACTTCACAGATGCAACACAGCCCGCTAGGGACTTCAGGGAGATGCGCTGTTCACACCTCTTGAGGTTGTGTTCTCAGATCAACAAGACAGCATCATTGATGGCGTGGAAAATTCTTCAAAAAAAACTGTGCATACACCTGAAGGAAACTTAACTGGCACACTGGACTAAACCTGCCATCGGGTATGTGATCTGTCTGTCTCTACCAAGAGCACACCTAACAAGCCCCAGAGGAAAGGGCCAAAAGCCCCTCAGGACAGCAGTAGGAAAAAAACCTGCCTCAGGGCAACTTTCACCCATAAAAATGGTGTTTCCTGTTAATTTTCAAGGTATTCTGAATATTAACTGCTGTCAGTTGACATTCTTGCCAACTTTACAAATGTCCAATTGTTTTTTTCAATTCTAAGATTTTGACAATGGCTTCCAATGGGAAATGTGGTTCATTGCTGCGCTGCAAAAAAAAAAATTAGTGAAGATTTAATTCCTGTTATTTCTCTTGGATACATACACTAAATGTTTCTTTATATTTTCTGTTCACCCAAGTGGATCATGCTTTCCAAAGCGACTCAAATTTTCCCTCGGCTTGCTTAACCTATACAACTTGTGCTACATGCAAATATTGTTACATTACCACTAGCTCTGATTTGTGGATCATTAATAAAGCTATTAATCACAACTGAATTTAGTATTAAACATGAAGGTGAGATTCCTTTATTAACCTTTTGCCTTCTTTCCTGCCTCTTAGCCAGAAACAACACAATTCAGCTTTGAGTTTTGTGCAGACGAGTCAGTCAACCGTGAACGATCGCCTAAAATATCTGTTACTAAACGAACATGACTGGAGTGCTTTAAAGCCATTGCAAAGCATACCTCAACTGGATGTACTCCCTAGCTGGTAGCTACACCTCGACTGCTGGAGGTTAGCTTTCCTCAAGCCTCCTTTTGCCATGCGGGTACTGAAGTATTCTTCTGCCAGTAGCACATACATGTTTAACCTGAGATAATTTACTTAGCTATATATCAGTTGTTCCTATAGCACCACTTTAATGGCTTAGGGTTATAAATATAATTAATAAGACTAACAAAACTTCTCAACGTATCTAATAACCCATTGATCACAATTTGTCCCCTCATTCACCTTTGCCCTCCGTTGCTTTGATATTTGTAATAGTGATTTAAGATCTAGAAACTCAGGCGCGCAACAGGAACCTATCTGGAGCCAGTTGCTTATTTTTTTCAAGTTTAACATAACACAGCTTCCTAGAAACTGAAAAGAATGCATAATTTCAAGTCTTAAGGTATAAGAGGGTTTGTTATAACTATTTTTTTTCTAGACAAGAGGAATAGTTGCAAATATGTACTAAAATATGGTTTGTAGATAATCCGCTAACACGTGTGAAACTATGAATTATTGACACCAAACGCTCTTCAGCTTCAAATCACCCTCAACAAATTAACTATTAAGTATTTTAACTTTATATTCCACGTAGGTTTTGAGTTGATTTTGAGCAGTAAAATCCCAGCTGTCTGGTGGTAGTACTGTCCAGATTGTTGGCAAACATAGTAGACATTACCTAAATTATTTAATTTAGTATTTCATATTGTAATTCTGAGGTTATTGCTTTAATTGCTTTAGCCATGTAACTTAAGATAATCCTCTTTCATTTTCTGAACATGGAAAACCTCCCCACCTTACCACTAATAAGCTTAGATGCAGGAACATCCAGGCAGTATTTGTCATTACTATGCCCATTACTATTACTCAAGTGTCAATTATAGTAACTGTAGAAGACTGGCAAGACTTGCATGGCTAAAATTAATTTCCCAAATGGATTTTTTTTTTCCCCCTCATCAATTTTTTGTTTGAAATTCCACAGAACAACCCTTGCTTCATATCACCACCGGACATTTTTATTAGCAAGTCTTTTGCATTAACATTAGAAAACTCATGGTGAAATCTTCAATTTAACTCTCAGTTATCTTCAAGGACAGTAATCCCATTGAAGAATTTAGTCACCCTTTAAAACTAAAAACAAGCTTAATGAACATGAATTTCATGTCTTGCCAATATAACTCCTCTTAGATTTTGAAACTTTCAGTGTATTTTTCAACAGTATATCACCTTTTAAAATGATGCCCCTTTATTACTGTTTTAATTATAATTTTTGATGATGAATATGCTGACTCACCCAACAGTCTGACACATAAGAATTCAAAACGTTCTGAAAAAGTTTTTCAACCATCAGTGCCAATAAATTATTATTTGAGCTTGTAATACAAGGTCTCACAAATCTTTGACAAATTCAACAGAAGAAGCGCTTGAGAAAGAATTAAAATTGGACAGAATAACTGCATTAAATCAACAGGTAATATTAATAACACTGCATCTCCAGCAATCACAAACCTGGAAGAATATGTTAACCGGTTTCAACAGTGTGTTCTAATGCGGTATTCAGATAGTCGATTTGCTCGTTCAAAGAGGAAAACAATCAGAAACAGTAATACATTGTAAAAGTATTGTGTTTTTGAAGACGAATGTGCCATTATTAGCGCTATTATGAGTTAATAAAACATCTCATTTTTACTGTAGCTCTAAAAATCCATTCAGTTGTATTTCCCTTATTTGTAACCCTTCTTGCTTAAAAACAAGGCAGAGAAAATACGTAACAATGATTCTCACCTTCTGAGAAGTATTTTTAGAGATAAATGCAAAACTATGTTATAATAATTGAGTTAAGTATTAACCTCAGCTGGGGACTATTCAGCTATAAGGACTGACACTGCCAGCTCATGATACAATGATGTCCTGCATATCATACTGATTTGCAGATGTCACTTTTTAGACTAATAACAAATTGCACGTCTGACAACTCACTTTCCATTTTAAGATATTTTTAACTTACTTTTTGTTGTGACAGGCAACAAAAAATGATTAAATTTAGTCATGGGATTTGACACTACAGCAGGCTGACTTCTATTTGTTGATTACTATTGATTTTCTTTGATACTTCATTTAAAAATCAATAGCTAGAAAGAAAAATAGGCATGGTTTACACAAATTTAAACATGCTATTGTATGCTAGAAGAGGCTCCAGTTTTGGCAGGGCACTGGCATCCAATTATGAGAAAAGCTCTTAACAGGTGAAACCAAGGGCTCCAGATCGATATTCAGTTTTCTTTCTCAATCAGAGAAAGTGGCCATAAATTAGGCTCATCAGTGTTATTTTCAAGACACTCCCAAAGCAAATAATTTTAAATTTTTTTTCAGCCTTCCACCACACTCACACTAAAGGACAAAAGGTAAAGTTTAGAACAAAACTTAAAGAAAAAAAAATATTATAAAGAAATTTGTACTACCTGGAGTTCATCCGTGCCTTTAGCTTTTTGGCTTTCTTTTTAGTTTTTTGTTTCTCCTCTCCATCTTTTAACGGTTCCACAGGAACAGAACTCTCAATCACAATATCCACAATATACTTTTTTAATGACAGGTGCTCCTGCAGAAAATATTGAAATAATATTTAATCTCACAGTATGTGATGGACATTATAGATTATCTTCCCAGGAAACAGCAGTGGCAAATATTTAACAAAAGATTAAGAAAATGAAGAGAAATTTTAAAACAAATTTGCTGAAAGAGATTTTTTCACACTGGAGAGAACACATCACAGGTATTTCGTAATAAGGGAGAATAATTACTGAGCGAAGTAAAGGAGAATAAGTATTGTCACTCATTTTCAAGAAACTGTTACTTAACAAGAACAACTCCAAGCTGACATCCTCTCTTTTCTCCAAGCTGTCTTTTGCAGCTACATGAAACCAATGCCCTGCCCTACCAACAGAACTCATTGTATTAAATGAGCTAATACTGGTTTATGATTTCAACTCTTCATGAAAATCTAAACTTGTCTTAATTTTTGTTAAAATACATGGAAACTATCTACTACCTACAATGTCACAATTTATTGATGGGAACACTGCTCTTCCTCTCACATTAACAAATTTGCATTTAAGTAAAATATCGGTAAAATCTCAGTTGCCCACAGAAAAAGCACTTTAACTATTAAATAGTACAGTCTTTACATAATGGCATGCAAGAAAAGGGAATGTGATTACATCACCTGATTTTAAAGAAATGCTTTGTACCAAGATTTTAAAAATATGTTACAAAAATTTTCCTGTTTCCTCAGAATTACCTTCAGTGAAAGTACAGACTAGCCCAGTACTGTTCAAGGTCTACATTTAAAATAAATATTTATCATTTAGAGATGAATAACCAACAAAGCTATTCCCTTAAAGCTGTTCTCAATTTTGATTGACCTATGCTATCCATGAATGGACATGTAGGTGCTTGGAACAACTCCAATGACCAGTGGACTATCCAGAAACTAGACACACAAACACACCACACACACACACCCCCGCCCAAAAAAAACCAAAGTCAAACAAACCGCCAAAACCCCACAGCTGCTAAACCGTTGACTACCTTATTTTTCCTTAGCGCTCTCAAGTTAGAATTTACTCAAAGTACTCTATGCAGCAAGTTAGATTCCAACAACCAAGAAGGATTTCTACTCAAGTGCTGCTTCTAAACTTACTTTTCAATTTAACCGTGCATTANTACTTTTCAATTTAACTGTGCATTACTGAATTTAACCTCTTCCGAACTATCAATGTACTTCAGACCCTTCCTTGTCAGTGCAAGAAGCTTAAACAAATTCAATCAACACAACTTTAAAAGTGATCCACTTAAATCACTACAATGCCCACAATTTGTCTACTTTGGGTGAAAAATACGTGTAACCAGACGTTCTGCATGGTCCAGCAACGTCCTTCTACGATAATAAAAGACAGACAGACACATTCGCGCTGTTGAAATCTCTGATACAAATACCTCGATGCTACAAGTGGCACCGTATCTCCATATTGCATTATGGCTGCTTGTTCAACTCCCAATTGCTGATTTCTACAAATAACAATAAACAACTAGTTTAATGCCACTTATTAGAATGTATTTACCCCATTTTTAATATACTGAGGCTTATAATTGTTTTCTTACAGAATACTGAACACATGATGAAGTGTAGGTACCACTGCTTATTAGGATAATTTATCCTTGAAAACAATTAGTGCCACAATCAGACGTGGTTAATCCTTCCTTTTTGGTAAGTATCCTTAAAATTCAAAGTAAAAGGTGAAGTGTTAAAAAATTTATAGACAATATTTTCCAGAAAATTGCCTTTTTTCTTTTTTTTTTTCCTTCACCGATTCAGGAAAATATTATGCCTGTCGAAAACAAAATAAATCTTTGTGAAATTTCCTGGAAAAAGACCATTTAGTTTTTGTAAATCATCGTTGCATGATATAACCTAGCAATATATATTTGGTCAAAATAGTAATTGAAATGTCTATCTTAAGTCATATGAATGCAAAACGAATACTGAATTAATATTAGACATAAGGAATCAAGCATAATAATCTAAGCAAATTCTAACTGTAACGCTGACTTTGACTTTGCTACACTGCCTACCCTGTACAATGGCCAGTACACCTGAGCATTTTTTCCTCCAAGTAGTTCAAACCACGGATATTGCTATAGCCATATGTAATGTAATTCTAACAGATTTTGTAAGCATTGCGTCCCGTCCCTCTCCCCCCCCCGCCCCCCATAGTATCCATTTAATTTTAGCCAGAAGTGCTTAAAGGAAAACTTTCTTAAGGTATCTCCAAAGGCATGACTGAGCAGTACAAGACTAGCAAAATATTTAGATGTGTTAGTTCTTAGCCAATCTGTAGTAGCACAGAACATAAACCGTCCCAGTGCTGGTTATGAAACCCCAGTTCATTTTTGTCTCCTCAGAGAGATGCATACCTCAACACCCACTGAAAAACAGTTTTTCCCTTAAACTTTCTTCTAAAAACCAGAAACCTGGTCATAAGCCTGAAACTTCACAGGAAACTGATGGGTTTGAGTTCTTCAACGTTAAAAGAAAGGACTTCTTCAGACCAGACCATGATGCTACTCCTGCTTTGCTACTAAGCTTCGGGGTACTTAACCTTTGACGCTTTGTGGACGCTCAGTTATTAAAAAACAACCACCACCACCAATCACTATTTCAGTGGGATTTGGTATGTACATCCCTGCTTTCCACACTGAACTCGTACACCCTAGCACTGTAATCTACCTCACGTCTTATGAGCGAGATGAAGCCCTTGTAATACACCAAACTAACAAGGACTACTACTATAGTTCTACATCTTTGCTCTTCTGTCACTTGGAAGGATATAGTAAACAGTTTGATGATCTGATGAACCAAAAAAACAGTTTCACTGTTGAACAAAGTGAAGTTAACAGTGCACTTTGGAACAGACACCGCCAGACGAAAGGAGCCGAACATCTCCATCCAGGCGCCGGCAGCCTCCTGTCCTCCCGCCACGCGACCACAATTGCAAACACAGCAGCAGACTTCTGCACTCCAGAAATGAGGGAGACACTCCTTGTATCCCCTTAGCAGACACTCATCTCTTTTCCCACTCTTATCTGTGGCGTAGCAGATAGAACTACAGGGTTCAACAAGCACATTCATCTATCGGCCCGTGAGGGCCAAAAGAGGTCTTGCCATCAACAGCCCACAGGACGGTTTCAAAGCATTTTGTTCACATGAACTCAAGTGCCTTCGTGAACGTTTCTCAGAGTTCTCAGCTTTCACGTGTGGCAGTTTGGATTGATATCAGCCTTCATACACACAGCTCATTAAAGTAAGGCTAGAGTAATAACCCCGTGCGACAAACCCAGGCCCTTTCCGAAGGCGGAGATCAAAGCGCAGGATTAGCGGAGCAGGCAGATCTCCACCACTCAGGTGTGAAACAAGCATAACTCACAGCTTGGTATTGAATGACGACTGACACCTGAAGATAGCTGCTGCTATGCTATGCTTCAGAGCAGCGTCAAAATATTATTCCCACGTTTTAAGCTCCTACTAGTTATTTGAAAAAAACAAAAGGTTTTTAAATCCACCCAGTCACCCTGACGTACAGTATGTCCAATCCTTTAAATAATGCCATTAATAAGTAATTTTACTTGCACAACCATTGGTTGAACAGGTTAACACACCAAAAAAGGAATTGCTGTTAAGCGTATGAAAGTGAGTGAAGCCAGTGCAGTGTTTAGAAAGTAAACTTGTTTCATCTTCTGAATGCATTTACTTAAGCAATAATGAAATTATTGAATTTCAGTTTTTCTAATTTCTAATAAGGGTAATGCAGAGTAACTGGGTAATCCAGTCACTTCTTCTTGAAAGCCGTTTACTTTATTATTATTTTTTTTATATAAGTAAATGCTAAATGCAGTAAGAATTATTAAGACTAATTTACCCTCTCCATAGAGGCATTCTGGGGTTTGTTTTTATGACAACGTGAAGGGGCATTACCGGCCTGATTCTGTGCAATGTTGAGGACATTCCGACTGATAATCACCCACATGCTCAGATATTAATAAACCATCAGGTCTTTGGAGACTTTCGGCCATTATAAATGCAAAGCATCGCTAAGGAAAGGCTCTTTCCTAATGAAAGCTTCTGTTATTAAGATGTGTATTCACACCTACCAAAAACGTTCACTGCAGTTTCAGTTTCTATTCTAGCGATCTCAACTTTAGCCGCGCAATTTCTCAAAAGCTTTGTTTTAAAGATTTACGTATGACAAGAGACTTATGTAGGACAAAACCAGCAACATTACTAACACAATACTTTTTATCTCAGGACTAAAATAGCACCAGCTGTGATGGTCATTACGTATCAGATTTCTGCCATCATTTTTCATACTTGATAACTCATCCTTTAAGTTGCACAGCTGAGACCAAGTATGTCACAAAATAAGGTATCAACTTTCACGAAGACAGCAGAATCTGTGCCACAGAGAGCAGTTGGTCTGTACTACACTGGGATGTACAGCTGCAAAATGTGGAAACAAGAATTGAACGGTCATCTGTATATATTCCTCTATATATTCTCAGATGATGCATTAGAGTAGAAATACTCTTGCCATTTCTCTCCAGTGTTATTTACATACATTCACCAAAGAGTAGANGAGGGAGACTGGGTCTTGCTGAAAAAGCTTACATAACATAAGAAGTAACCTGGTAAATATATACAATTTGATTCTGTGTAGACGCATCTTGTCATCTGAGATCTTTAAAAACCAAGCCATATAGACCTCTAATAATTTTTATATAACACTCAAGACNAAGGAAGACTGGGTCTTGCTGAAAAAGCTTACGTAACATAAAAAGTAACCTGGTAAATATATACAATCTGATTCTGTGTAGACACATCTTGTCATCTGAGATCTTTAAAAATCAAGCCATATAGACCTCTAATAATTTTTATATAACACTCAAGACACTTTTATAGAATCATAGAATCGTCTAGGTTGGAAGGGACCTTTAAGATCATCGAGTCCAACCATCAATCTAACACTGCCAAAACCACCGCTAAACCGTGTGTCTCAACACCACCTCTACCCATCTTCTAAATACCTCCAGGGATGGCGACTCCACCTGGGCAGCCTGTTCCAATGTTTGATAACCCTTTCAGTGAAGAAATTTTTCCTAATATCCAATCTAAACACACCTGGCGCAACTTGAGGCCATTTAGAACAACTGAAATAAATTTTCCGTACAAGTTTCAGTACTTTATTTGCAAGCAAGGTCATACAAAATGACATTAAATGCACATGTAAAACTGAAGCCACAACAAAGCAGACAAGATAGAAATGAGATTATTCACAAAAAAAGTCTTTGCTTTTCCTCTCTTCTCCCTCCAACCTCAACTGTTCTGACTTTTAGTCACTGAGAATCCTGAAGCTTTCCAAAAGCAACAGATGGGCCTCATCTACAAACTACATGAGAAATCCAGTTGCCAAACCCATTATAGCTAAAACTAATAAGGTCACCCATGAAGTCACATTCTTGCTGGTTATTGCCTAGTCCCATTCAACTGCCTGAAATAGAAAAACTACCCAGTTCATTTCCTATCTTGAAATGGATAATTTTAGTTGACTAAGCACTTCTTATAACCAAGTTTTTCCTCTATACACTGAATGACACCCCTTTTTCTTATATGACATGTTTATATGACAAGGATTAAAGCATTACTATCTATATTCTCTCAAAAAAGTAAATTTTTCAGACTCCAGAACAAACATAATTGCAAAAGTTTTCCATGAAAAGTGTAGCAAATACTACAAACTGCTGAAATGCTATACAGTTGGGTTCAGTCCGCTTCAGTTTGGAGGAGGAAAATCATACCATAAACTGGATTCTGAACCTCGGTAACCTATATAAAATATAACATCTGGAGAATATATTTCCTAATTGAAACCCTCTTCACACAATACCCATTCACAAGACCAATCCTCTTGACTAGGTCTCCCCATTTGATGTCCTGATTACTGCAACAACATCCACCGTTGCTGCAATCCACATCCACTGCAACATATCTGACCTTGACAGATGAAATCTTGGATATGTAAGTATTTATTAAACCAGAAGACAACTGCAAAATTATTTTCCTACCCAATCTCTTCAGCTATGACACTTTTGGCCCTCTGTATTACATATAAGCAACTATTCATGTCACTACCCAGCAAATATTTATAGTGACACTATTAAATTGTGATGTAAATTGTGCCAAACAGAACTCTGCCTAACAAAATTTCCTCATTCTAAAATTAGGAGCGAGCATAACACAAATACGTATTTCCCTTTCCTTTCTTTTTAAGTACGCATTGCCTCTTTATGAATTCTGGCTGGGGCAAGATTGCACAGTACTGCAGTAAAGCATCTGTATTCGCTCAAGCTGAGAAGAAAATCACAGCCTGGCATTTGTTGCTGTAGGGCAGTGCTAACTTAAGATCTTCTGTTCTCTTGTGCGCACGTTGCTCCTTGCTGGCTCTCACGAAGCACAATATTCCTCCTAACACGTAGCGGTAACAGCCAGGGAAGGAAGGCTCTGAAAGTCCTCCAGCCTGAAGCCAGTCAGTCTCTGGCAGGAGTGGCCAGGATCATCACCTAGTATATCAAGTATTTTCTGCCGCTTTCTATAGGCTCTGGAGGGTCCTGCGCTAGCACAAAGCGGCGCTGGAGTGAAATCCTACTGTCTAGCAACAGGCATGTAAAGGACTGACCTTTCCAACCTATAGTCTGTTTTGTACAGCGTGGGACACAGTGCTTCATTAGCTACCTTTCCATTATGTATAAGCTAACCAATTCATAGAAGTGGAAAACCCTTCTGGCTATTGGACTTTCACCCCCCCAAAAATGAGCCAAAATGACCTTCTTGGAATCTGAGAAGTTTATAGCGTTTTTTTCTCTATTATTTTTCATTTTCATTCCCTTCTCTATTTCTGGATTCTGGCCAGAACTGAAGCAGAAGTGCCAGAATACAGTAAGACTGGTTATTCTTATTATTTTTGTATTCTTTCCAACCTTGAGTCCTCAAGTTTGGAAAGAAAAGGCATTCTTATACGTTTTCTAACCCAATTCTGCAGACCAAGGCAACTTGAAAAATATCTGACCCTAACTATTTATCTAAATTCCACCTTCAGAACTTCCGAACACTTGTTTTTACTTGCCCTCTCATATCAGCATTAAAATAATAAACATATATAAAGAAATACTTGTAGTAGCTTATATCGCATAATAACTGCTGTCATTCATTTACCATTTTAATAAAAAAATAATATCAAACTCGGTATTTTGTATAAACGTAAGGTACATAAGGAATATATTCTAGCAAATCAATAGGTAACTATTCTGAAGCCTACATATATCTTTTGGATTAACATCTTTACCTGTTTCAAAATAAACAGTATCTTGTAACCGCAGAAAATAATTAAAAAAAATGTTTTCAATATTTATTACCAATGTCAGGAATAACCGTTTCTTACTTGTATATAATCACTTAAGGGAGATATTTGCCAAATTTTAAAGAGGTTTTTAAGGTTCAATTCTAAATCATGTTACCACAGGAATATTTGTTCATGATTTTATTACATGTTTCAACAAAACTCCTCAGTATTTTATTTTTTCCCTCATAGCCTAGGACAATATTTAATATGGAAAACAGATGCTGAAGCAGACTACGAGCTATATCAGATGCAAAATGCAATTTTCAACATTATAACCAATGACAGCTTGAAACACAAACGGGCATTAATGCTTAATGATACATCAAATGTTTGTGATCAAATACTGTTTTAATACCACAAGCGACGATCCACTCCAAAATACGGAGAAGATTCAAAATAAGGAAGGTGTTTACCTGTTACCACTAGTAAGAGTTATTACAAGTGCTTCATACATGAAAAAACAGGTCATAAAAATAAAGAATATTCAAATATTTTCTCAAAATCAAGATTTTAGTTATTCACATTTCTGTGCTAGAACATACTTTAGAAGATGAGTATAAAGCATTAAAAAACTTCTTTATTATTCATTCAAAGCTGAAGATTGACCTTTCATTGTAAAAGTAGTTTTTCCTTCACTTCTTGAATTTAGTTAAGATTACATTTTTTAAATGAGGGACTAATACTGCTTTTTAGCATGTCCAAAGTACTGCTATTACTGACTGCGCTTTTAAGTCACCTTGCTTGTCCATAAACTCAATGATACAACAGCCTGCCGCTAAGATGAATAGCAAATAATATTCTGAATAGTAGGTTCAGGTATTTCTTAGGATTTTTAATATCCTTCCCTTTCCCACTTGTGACTGCAAAACCTGGGAAGAGAAGGCAAAGTAAAGCTGTTTCTTCCATGAGAATGAGAATTCTGCGTGCTGGACATAGAAAGCATCACCCCACAATTAGGGAAGAAAGCGGGAAGGCACTGACGTTATCATCTGGCTGCAAGGGCAAGCAAGAGAAAGGGGGAAATGAGAGTGCAGTTGGCTCTGCCAGCAGTAGTTTTTCTTACCGGCTGTGAATATTTAAGATATCCAAGCCAAAAGGAGGAAGGCTGCAGCTGTTGGCAATGATCTATCACAATTAAGGGCACAGCCAATAAACAATTAATCATGTACATTTTTGCCAGGAAAAACAACACTTTATAATATATTAAAGGTAAGAAGCTATTGCTGTACAAAAACTTAGAATTGATGTATAGAATATTGAGAGACCTTCTGCAAACTGCATCGTGGATTAAACTTTATAATTACACGACAGCTTCTTCTAGGACAAGTGCATTCACAGAAGAATTACAAGCCCAGAGTTCCTGTGCTCAAAGGACCACAGGTATCCAACAGATATGAAACATTCATAAACAAAAATGGACCACAGATGCTTGGCTTTATTCCATTCCTCTAGCAACACACAACCCCTCTAAAAAAATCCTCCCTTCCTCAGGGGAAAAAAAACCCAAAACCCTCAACTGGAACCTGAGGCTTTACTTGGATGGGGAGTTCTTGTTTGTAAGTGATTTACAGATTGCTTCCACTGAGCAATAGAGAAGAAAAATGGGCTACTGTTGGAAAAAATAATCAGATGCCAAGAAAAAAAAATGAATTTACAATGAAGTCTATATTCTGTGGATAAAAGAAACAAGAATATTTTCCAATATATGACCAAACCATATGCATCACTTTATCACCCAGAAATTATTTAAGTATTATGTACCACCAGAGCTGAGTCAAGACCATCTCCTTGTACTGTAATGGTCACAGCTGATCGTTCAAATGGTAACAGATGTTTGAAAGAGACTGGAGTGCAAATATACACCAGAATAAGACCAATGCTGCAGACCTTAGGCACAGAGCTTGTAGTTGAAAAAAATCAGACCCATATGAAAGCCTCAGTCCAGAGCCTTGAATAATCAAACACAAGAGAAGACCTTAAAACTGAATGCTAAGAACTTGCATTACTTAGAGTGAAAATCGGAATAGAGATGGCTAAAAACACACTTGGCAACACAAGACTAGTAGACATGTACCACACACATGGATATTCAAGAAAAAAGAGAACTATTGATCTTGCATAACAGCTTTTAGAAGATCACATATTCACAAGTATAAATATCTCAAACTCCTCTATTAGATCAAATGAAAAAATTATTAATTTTTAGGGTTGTTATTATTTTCTATTTTGCTTAATCATATCTTTAGCTAGGTTACAAAAGGAGTTCACAGGGTACTATTCTTCATTTAAATAAAAGAACTTGAACACACTTTAATTCAGAAAGGAAAACAAAAAGTATTTTTCCCAATACTGCTAAGGCTGAACCAATAAAACAATAATTATATTTAATTTAATTTTAATAAAAACATAGTGAATAAAAAAAATTAGCAAAGTCCAGGCATCACCATGTCTCTAGACAAGAGAGCTCCCTGTAAATACAGAAGAAAGAGAGGAAAGGTCAGGCATGAAAACATCCCCACATCTCTTTCCCTCAGTAATTTCCTCTGTAAGAAATAATGGCAGCAGCACACAACTTTGAGCAAACAGCTCGGTTTCTTCAAGAAAAACAACCCCTCGCCCCTGAAAAGCTTTTAGAAATTCAAACTCATATGAACATCAGCTTTGCTTGTGTGTTGTGCTAGCTATAAACCTTCCATGGCTGGAACAGGACTCGTACCAGCCCAGCTCGGCTTTCTCAGGCAGCCTCTCACCACATCCTGGCAAACGCGCCGTCCTGCCAGAGCAGGAGTGTCTGTACCAGGGGAGCGTGCCAGCACCGCTCGGCACACTGTAAATCAGACCCCGCTACAATCTCGACAGACCTATGCCAGAAAAGGCCTGCACTGCAGCCCCAGCCAACTTGACAACCCACGCTACAGAGTCAGCTTTAGTCACCGAGGATCTGGGGTTTTTTTAAAAGGAATGTGGGTGGGCTCAGCCAACCGTGTCTTTCTATAAATCCTCACATTTTAATGCTGTCAATCTTCAGACAACGACAATCTCTTTGCTCCATCATGGGATTATATTTTCATTCGATCTAAATATACCTCTAAGAAGTTCTTCGTTTCATTTATATCTTGACAATAGAGTTAAGTTTTCCTCCCTGATAAAAAAAAGCCTTTTTCACACATGCAAACAAAGTTTCATTAATATTCCTCCATCCTGCTTTGGAACACGTAAAATTCTCACATGCACCTTATATAAATTAACCAAACCCCTGCCAAGTTATCTATTTCATGTGTTTTTTAGAAGTACATTTCACTTATTAGAAACATCCATAGACTGCATGGAATCATGTGATTTATACTCTAAAACTGCCTTTAAACCATGGCATTTAAATGACAGGAGATAGAAAAAGAAAGGACAATGGTTCAAAGGAGGCAAGCTACAAGATTGCTGATGTTATGTGTATTTCTCAAAGCAAATTAGGATAGACAAGAAAGGCAAGGAAAAAGGGGAAAGTAGAGGGGCATAAAAATGAATAAATAATCTAGGAGCTACAGGTGGGAGCAAACACCTACAAGGTCCTTGCGGAGACTCCTCAGTCTAATGAAATCACCATGTGCTGTCCCACGGCTTTCAGCAGGCACCTCTTCAGTGATGGCCTTTGTGTCAAAAGCCCTTTGTGTCACATAGGCTCCGATTCAGCAAAACAATTACGCAGAACTTCAAACGTCCTAATTGATTCCCATGAAGTCAATGAAAGCAAATCGCATACATTGTTTACATCTTTTGCTGAACTGAAAGTAATATGAATAATAAGGCAGGGGACAGGAAATCAATAGCATAGAAAATAGCAACGTAAAAAGAAGGTGAAGCTGTTAAGTTGGATGGAAGAAGCCATGCATTTAAGCAGGGAGAGAAATGTAGACAGAATACCGTTACTGCACTGAAGCTAATGGTGAAATGGTGTGGGACAGCGATAGCATTGCAAGTTTCAGAACTGTAATGAAGGAAAGACAACTTTTAGCCTGAAGCCCACCTTGCTGAAAGTGTTTTGCCATCTACATGAATGAATGTATTTGTAAGAGACTGGACAAAAGAAAAGTTTAAAAGGAAGTAAAAAATGTGAACAGAACTTAAAACGCTTTCATATAACCACTGTTTCAAAATCAATAGATTTGTGCTGTAAGAGAAACCTACATCCTTTTCAGGTGGAGACTAATTAATACTCAAATGAAGAAAACCCAAAAAGCAGAGGTGAAACAAAGCTGTCATACAGTCTTAGAAGTAACTTCATATTTTTTTCATTTTTAGTATTCTCATTCAGAACAAAATTATTTTCTTTGTAAATTTCACCACAATTATCACACATACAAGTGAATTAATCTTATTGATTAAAAATCTAATACTAGCTGTCAGCTCTTGCACAATGGAAATGGAAAACTGCTCCAACACAAAGTCTACTTCTATATCTGAAAAAATTACAGAACCTATAGATGTTATAGTAAAGGGAAAAACCTAGAATATAATTGTTTCTTTTTATATCCGGCAAGATCAACTACTAGCATCCTTCTGGCCCAGAGAAATTAGTGTCAATGATCATTTGATACAGCTTTTAACTTTTTGCTCACAGTCAAATCAACCCACAAAAATCCTTGCTGTACAAAGCCATATTATACAAACACTTACTAAATTAGTTTCCAAAGTCTTAAGAAGATACTTAAATTTTACCTTCTGTGGTACTGATATGGTCAAAATAAACATATTTCAAGTCCTTCTGTGATTTCTCAAGTAATAATAAAGAAATGCTATGGTCAGATTACAATTAAAAAAAAGCTTTCTTTCTAGGCAGCTACCTATTTTACTTAACAGGCTTAACACAAAATGAGTCAAAGATCAAGAGTAAGTTATCTGAGGTGTCAAGTGCATAAGGTTAAAGGTGAAATTTTATTAGGTCAAAGGTGATATAAATAAAATCTTTTATGTCGAAGAAGAAGGGTCACAGACAAGACGTATATAATCTAAAGACATCACAGATGACAAGTAATAACTTTAAGTAGTAGAAGTGTGTTCTCGCTACAGATACCTTCACTGACTAAAAAATTGAAAACAGTGATGAGTAAGTAACTATGAATATTATAGTGTTTCCCTGGAATACAGTTTTACTTCTGTATAATACTTTGGAAATTTTTTCTTAAGTATTTCAAAACTTAAGTAAAGTTACTGAATGCTTTAGTTGTGGGGGAGGCAAAGTTTGGCATGAACTATGCATGCTGAATAAAGTGGTACACAAAGCAGATTGCTCTGATAAATAAAATTGCTTTTCTACTTTAGAGTGACCATACATCTAGCATGTATATCTTATTACTGCTGCATGAAAAAAGAAAACCAGAGAGCGCCTCATGCCAAGAAAATTTCGGATTACAAAAGTATAGTTCAGAATTGTATATTTGGACTAATTAAAATATAGCTATAAATAATATTTTAAATATCTAACAATGGAAGTATCCATATGTTGCCAGTATGCCAAATACTATGCACCATCTTGATTAAGGATATTTAAATCTGCTATTGTTATGATCAAGCTCTTCATTCAGTTAAAACTGTTCTCTCCTTTTGTTCCTGCACGACGTATGCATTCAAGAAATCCCATATACTTAACCTTAATCTTCATCTTAAGTTCACATTGAAATGTTTTGCTGAAAAACGCTGGATTTAAGCATATGATGTTGGACACCACAAAAATCAAGATATCTGTGCCCTCTAGTGGAACTTCTTTTTCACCAACTGGGCACAAACGCAGCTGTTACAAGGCGATCCCTTTTTCTGGAAGCTGGTATCGTTAAGCTATCAAATTACATGTTGTGAACAGCGTATAACACCCAGTCAAAAGAAAATCTAGTTCACTGGTTTCCTTCATATTCATCCGAGACAGCTGCCCAGCAAGAACGACAGTTCAATTATCAGTGGCGAGACAGATACAAGCAAAGGCTAGATAGATGCAAGAAAATTTCAGTATTACAGATTGCTTTGGTGCGTGTACCAACATGAAAGATTCTGTGAGATCTCACAGCTTGTATTTCTAGGAAAACAGATGCAGTACGAAGCCTTCTCCCGTATACCCAATTAGGTAAACCTGGCATCTAAAACCAAATCCAAACCCACAGAACTCCCACTAACCACTGTAAAAGAGGAAAAAAGAAACTAAAAAGATAGTTTATGTACTTTCGTTACAGTTAGGAAGGGGTAGGCAAACCGTAACTCAGCAAAAATTTATTCCTCCAGACTACTATATCTCTCCAATTTTCTTTTTTTGTTTTTCTAATGATAACCACCTCTCTGGATTTCAGTGCTTTGGAGACTTAACTCTCCAAAGCTTTTTAAAAACGAAAAGAAGAGATGTTACTACTGGATGTAAGAAGCTGTAAACAAAGAGGAGATTTCAACAAATAAAAATAGTAACAAGAACTGTGAAGGGAAGAAGGAGACAGCCAAAAATTAGAATTACTGAGCAGTATCATTTGAACCAGCTTGGCTGGAAAGGGATTTCTGAACACAATGAAGTTAAATCTGAATCAGCTCTGGAGAACTGGCTTGTACAGTATTTCTTCCTAACATCTGACAGGAATAATGCACTGGCATTCAAAAATTTTTTGGATAAGACAGAACTCAAAGTCTTGACTGTTACAACTTGTCTCATGGAAAAGGCCTTGACTTAATACTGTACTTCAATTCAGGAAGCAGCAATGAGAAATTAAATCAGACAGCCATTCAGAAGTCTTCAAAACACCATAGTTTCTTGATTTAGTATAAAATGTTCTCAATGCTTGCTAAAAATCACCCTAAGTGCCAATTCTTCTAAAGAAGCTACTGAAAAACTAATTATTGTTCTTTCTAGCAACGCTAATACTTGCAAAGTGTTTCTAATCTGACATTTTAAAGTAATTTAGCACTACAATTTTGAGCATTATTGACCTTGATGCATAGAATAGCATATCTGATAACCTAGAAAAGGTCTAAGATATTTTAAGCAAAAGGAATAAAAAAGTAAAGCAAAATGCAGACACCTGCAACACGTTAGATTTTTATGATTAAGAGAAATATACTGAGATGAAAAATGCCTCTAGATTAACAGAAAAGCCATTAGTCACGTTTTAAATGCCTATTTCAAATGGTGATTGCCAGAAATACTTGAATCCACCGTCTCTTTTGCTCCTTTTCATTAGTAGTCTATATTCAAAAAGGCACTACTTTTTCCATGCTAACAGAAATATTCTTGTTCAGTTCCTTTATAAGAATTTTCGACTTTCTTAGGCTACTCAGCTGGACGGCATTTAAAACTAGAAGTATTATAGAAAAAAAAAATTAGAAAACTTACCACTTCTTCATCTGAAAGTTCTCGTCCTTGTATACTACTGTTTTCTCGCACAGCTTGTTGGTGTTTTTTCCCTTTAATGTGGCTAAAAAGGTATACTTCTGATGAAATCTGTAATGACAATGACTTTAGTCATTTTGTTCCTTGATAAATCCATATCTATAAATAATAGTATTTTAAATATAATGTAATAATATGTATGCCAGTTTGTCAGAAGTATGTTTAGAATTTCAAGCACAATACTTTATTCCGCAACGCAATTTACAGAAACATCTTTTATGCAGGACTTAAGAGTAAATTAGATATTATACTGCTGGCTAGCAAATCATCAAGAGATTAAAAAATAATCTTGGCTTCTCATCTCATTTTGACTGCAATCTAACTTTATATATTGGACTTTCATTCTGAAATGTGTGATCAGTGAATATACAAGACTCCAGTCTGCTGAACCTGAGTTTCTGTTCCAGCACTGCCTGAAGTGATCCTGTGCAATCTTGTTTCATTCAGCAATTAAAGAGAAACAATGCTTAGTAGGACATAAGGCTTTATTCAATAATGCGTAGTCTTTGTAAACCAATAAAACCAGTTATCAACAAGAACAGATCTCCCTGCTTCCTACGCAGTGACTGTATGGCTTCCTCTTCTCCCTCATTCCTGGGACATATGGAATGGCAGACACAAGAAGAGACACCCTGTTGAGATCCGAGGTCTGCCTAGCCAAGGTCTGCCTACTTGGCATCCAACAGTGACCAAAAAATAAGATACCTAGGGAAAAGTAAAAGTATAGACAAAGCGAACACCGATTTTCGCCTTCAACACTTTTAAGCCTCCAACCAAACTCAGTTCAAGAACTTCTTGAACTTGGTGTGGTTTCTCTGTGTCTAGTAACCTTCAGCAAACTGCAACGTGATTCAGAAACAGAAGACTCCAAAATAAGGTGCACTTTACAAGAGCAGAGCAGGGACACAGTAGATGTGCAACAATCTCATCTGTGAGTGAAGCATAATTTGTAGCTTCAAGGCTCAGGCTGGCCTTGCAATTCTGACAGTATTCCCCTCTATCCAACTTACCATTACATTGCATAATGAGCACTGCTTTTTTCGTTCATATGGTGTAAGTTTTGGTGCATAATCAGTATTAGCATGTCTTCCACTACTTAATTCAGCTGCTTTCTCTTTTCTTTGTTCAATTTGTTCCATGTGCCTTCTAATACTTTCATCATGCTGAATGGAAAATAATCAAAGCAACAAAGAAAACACACATTGAATCTCAGTGAATGGAATTAAACTGTGCAAAGAAGTATTGGGAATTAACAAATATTGTACAGTCAAGATGAACGTCTGTTAAATTGAAACTATTTTTTATTTCTGAAAGGCATTAAAAGTCACCACACATCATACACAATTTAACATTTTACTATGATTTAAAAAAAAATCAGCGCTGTTTTTGTTTTATAGATGATTATCAATTAATAAATCTGTTGCAAGTCCTTCTGTAAATCTTTTTGTTACATTTAACATCTCAGTTCTGGTTTTGTTCTTAATGAAACACTGTAGTACAGAATACAAGTTCAGCTTTCAATTCTACAAATATGTAACTTACGTAGTGCTGTTTTCCCCTGAGAGATATGAAATCATAAAGTACAAATAAAGTAAAATAAATTACTTGTTATTTATCTGCAGTAGCAGGCACACTTCACTGGATTCTATCAGAGGTTTTTCATACCTAACCCTCATAAGAATGGAACAAACTCTCAACTATTATTTAAAATCAGAGGCTGGGGTATGAACCTGTATTTAATAACAAAACTGCATTTTACAGTACGAGTAAATGTAGCTGTGGTGCTTCAGGCTGGGATCAGAGCAAAGAATAACACTGAAATGAAAAATTATTTGTACATATACATAAACCATCCTAGAATAAAAATTTACATAATTTATTATTAATTGAAACT
>RSEF01000010.1:2945619-2971968 GCA_003993805.1 Himantopus leucocephalus | reverse complement strand
AAGGTCCCTTCCAACCTAAACCATTCTATGATTCTATGACTCGAAGAGCCCTTTCTGAAAAGTGGAAACCCCCTCAGCACTGCAAGCATTGCCTACCTGGCTAATGAATATGCAATACTTGCAAATAAACAGTGATTCCCTTTGAACTAATGGGACGGAGAAAGCAAGGGTGTTGGTAAAACATACAAAACATGTCAGAGAAATAAAAAGCTGTTACTGCAGGTACCTGAAGTTATGGCAAGAAGGGGAGATAGAAACCCAGATCTTTTCACTTTCCCTTTCACTAAGCGGTTATACTTCTTTCCAAAGAACTACCAGATACTGTTCGTGTTGATCAAGCCTCCTGTGACACTGTACTTTTCCCACAGTTTCTCTTTCCTTTTTTCTTTACCTTTGAAACCCTTTCAGGGGTAAGGATAGTAGCTAACCATGTTTAAACGTGTACCCAGCACATAAAGACCCCACATTTCTGTGATACGGACAATAATTTTAGGATATACAGAGTACCATGATGTTAATTTTAGAGGAAAACCATTCACATGCTTCATAATTATGGCAAAAACTATGATTATCTTTCTCTTGGGTAAAACATCAGGGACCGGGTCCACCTTTCATTGAAGGCATCCATTGGAAACAGCTATGAAATGCTAGATACTGGTTAAGAATGTAGTATACGGAATTAATCTTTATGTTAGTTGTCAATTTTACTGAAGCGAAATGCCAGCAGAACTGCCTTGCACTGTGAAACAGCGCTTTTGGAAGGATGTTCAAATAGCTCCTTCTAAAAGAAGCAAAGGGAGCGTGCTTCAGAGCCGAGCAGGGCCGGTGCCGCGGGCTCTGGGGCACATTGAATCAGCCGGCAGCCAGAGGTGGCTTCAGAGGAGGTGTAACAAACCAAGGCGGATGCTCGGAGGCTGCTGTTTCTGTTTCCATGGGAACAGAGATTGGCTCCTCACAGAAGGCAAGGTGATTTAAAAATTTTTAAATTGCCAGTATTGCAGATAATTTGAAAGCCCCTAACATTTCTCGCATTGCAATTCGGATAGCCATTTGTATGGAAATAGAAACAGCAGGCGCAGCTAACGTGGTAAAACACTTGTATATTTTAGCCGTGGTTTTCCTCTGGAAGTGGTTTCATTGCTGGTGGTGTCTCTCGGCTTTAGGACTCAGTAAGAGTCTGAACTGCATTAATTTGGAACACGACTGTATTACAGCAATCGTTGTGAAGCCGTCTCTCTTAGATGTAATTGTTATAGAGGCTTTGAAGGACAGCAGAAGTGCCTTTTATTCCCCATTTTCATTTCACAAAGAATGATTCCAAGGGACCGCAATACACCTGAGGAGTTTTGAAAAATACAACCAGCTTAATGCCTGAATTATCCGAGTATTCCGCATCTCTTTATACCCTGCTCTAATATTTTTCAGACTCCCTCATGCTGTTTCTATGTCGACGGAAAGGTTCACTGTCTACTCCATCAGAGAACCCAAAAGCAGAAACATTAACTGTGAAGAATGCCTTGCTGGAAGCCCTGGATGAGCACAACCCTGTTCGTAGATGCTATTTTAATATTTTAAGTACTGTCAGGTCCAAACCTGCCACCCAAATCCCTAATAAAAAGCTTTGCTCAAAGCAGTATATAGTTAACAAAACCCAAATGATACTTCCATTCTCATGCATACCAAAATTTAAGGGTTTTTTAATACAGACTTCTTCTAAAAAAAATTCAAACTTCTCATCACTTTCCACTACAGAATAGATTCAAATGGTACATTCTCTTGCCAAACAATTTTAATTGCTGAAAGAAAACCCCCATACTCTGGTCTGGAGACTGATTCCTGGCCTTATCAACGAGATAAAACAGACAAGCAGGTGATTTTTAGCCTTTCAGAGCAGGGGCGGGCAGGAAGCTGCAGTGGCTGTCAGGGAAGCGTTCCACCTAAGCCTTGTTAGTGACACTTCTGAATTTCTGAGTGGAGCTGCATGCAAAGATCAGATGAAAAGCCACGTTAAAAAGACGAGGAAGGGGAGATGAAGGGCCTTGCAGGTTTCCAAAGGATCCAGCCTGTCAATAACCAAATAAACGAACGAGCAGCGGATCACTTGTCACTGCCACCCTAGTCCCGCTCACTTGCCCACTGCAAATGCTTCTGTTTGCCACAAATACACCCATGTAATTGTTTTGCAGGGGAAAATTTAATGAAGTTCAAGGTGAATTTCAGTAGATGGCATTATAGTTGTTAGAAGCATAGCAAGGTTCGTTGATTTTTGCTCCCCCGCCCTCAGCCCTGCAGAGCTCCCTCCCGGGCTCAGCCTCTCCCGCCTTCGTGCAACTCGGGCCGCTCAAATCAAAATATTAACCCAATCACGAGATGCAGTATTTGTTAATAACGTTCCTGTTCAGAGGACGGCTTTGGGAAGATTTCTTCTCCAAGTGCAGCATTCATCATGAGGGTTTTACAAAAGACTTGGCAAGACTATTCTGACACGTTTGCTTGGGACAGGGACAAAGATGAGTTTCTGGGGTGGACAAGAAGGCTGATGTGTCCTTGAAGTAAGACAGCTATCGGGAACTGCGAGTTCTGGGCAATGTTTCCGGCTCTGCTAAACAATACAAGCTTACAACAAGTAATTGCACCCTACACACCAGCAGTAGTAGCAGACCAGCTCAGTATAAATTCAGTAGATGCCCACTGCAGGGTATTTAGATATTCTTTGGTGCTTTGGCTTATGGGAGAAAAGGAAAATAATCCTATAGAAGTTTTCTTGAAGCCAGTCCCGGGCAGCGCAGCGGGGCAGCTCACCCCAGACTCTGCCGGGAGAGACTGACCAGCTGCAGAGCTATGCCTTTAGCCCTTGGCCAGGCAGAGGTGGTGCTGCGGCACACGGAGGAAATAAGGCGCGCGGAGTTACAGATTCTGTGCCCGACGCTGGCACAGCTGGCTGATGACGCAGTACTCACATCTGGGGCAGCTGCAAAGCACAGCCACCCGGAGCAGACTCCCTCGTCAGNTTCTGTGCCCAACGCTGGCACAGCTGGCTGACGACGCAGTACTCACATCTGGGGCAGCTGCAAAGCACAGCCACCCGGAGCAGACTCCCTCGTCAGCATCCCACTAACCCTGTCCCAGACCTTCACCTCTAGCACTGACCTACATGCCAGGACCATCTGCTAGAGGTTTCAGTTTGTTCAGCTGCAAGGTGGAGATCATTGCCTCCCTCTTCCAGGGCTCGACTACCCCTGCAAGACACATCATCCTCTGGACGTAACCCAGCCACACCAGGACATGTGAGCAGTGATGGCTCCAAATCGAGTGTCTGCCCAACAGCTCTGCTTCCTCAGAGCCAGGAGCTACGACTCCAGCTAATTTCCCACAGCTCATCAAAATACCTGAACTAGGAACATGGTTGGTCCAGGCTCTTCTGCAGCCGACTCACCCCCAGCGCAAAGCTACCTGCCAGCACGTATGGTATACAGAGAGGCATCCCCGGCTGCTCCCAAGGGAGATGACTGCACTACACCAGTACTGTTGGGTGGGACAGACGCAGGCGCGGAGCTCAGCATGAGATTCAATCAAATAATTGGCTTTTTGGTTGGAGGCCAGACTGCAAATAATGAGAAAGTAGCATATCATTTTGGAGCACCAAAATGCACCCAATGCATTTTTAGCGATCCATTTCAAAACAAAGCTGTAATTTGGAAATAGTAAGAGGAATTTAATTTTAGAAGGACTGAGATTATTTTTTTTTAGGTTTTTTTTGTTTTTTTTTTTTCTTACAGATCAGGTGTAGTGCCCGTGCCCCCAAAATACTTTTTCAGGGAATCTTCCCTTGTGGGAGAAAGGTTCTCCCATTCCTCCTTAGCACCCTCTGCGAGTGGATCCTCGCATTCCTCCTTCTTCCTCTCTCACACGATGATGCTTTTTTCCTGCTACTCTTGACAATCAAAGCAGTTTCACACCTCTGGCCCTGCAAACTCTCTCTTTTGCCCTCCTTTGCTTGCACTTCATTTTCCCTTCCAAAGTCTCTGCACATTCCCTGTCTTCTTCAGGCCACCGCTTGCCAATTCTCTAAAATACCAGCTACAAATTGCTGGCGGAGTGACCGCTGGTAACTTTAGTCCCCAGCTGCTGCAGACCCCTCTGAGCAGATCTCTGTGCCCCGCTGGAGCTCAGTGAAGCTGCGAGACATCCTCACCACTAAATAATCTGCCCCTGTAGCTGGTGCTGCAGGGTCAGTAAGGAAAAAAGCAACACCCAGGCGTCAGGAGCAATGTTAATTAGTTATAGCCAAGTAAGTCCTGATGTGTTCTTGGTGTGGAAGGACACGTTTTTGCATAGGCAACCACGGCAGGGTTTTTTACCTTTTTTTTTTCCTACCCTCTGAAAATGCCAGTGAGTATTTAAAAACACATATTTAAGAAGCCTTAAAACATCCTAAGGAGGTGAGCAGAGACAACCTCACCAGTAGGACAGGTATTTTGAAGAGGGTTTCGTGGAAGTATTAGACATATTACTTTATTATCAACTACTTGCAGCTGCACTGTAACAGATCGGTTAGCTTATTTAACGAGCTGTCTGAAATACCTGATGTCAGCGGTGCGCTGGGCAGGCTGCCGGTCGGATGACTGCTTGTGAAGCTTCGCTTCAGGCCCTGGTGCTAATAAACTCTACCGTCTCTTATTACAAGTTTTTTCCAGAGTTTAGATTTTACTGCTAAATTCCACATATCTTGCTTATTCATATAAAAATTTAGAGGAGAGCATGCAAATCAGAAGTTTTCCCTACATAAACATACAGGTATCTAAAAGTGGGCAGACACCTGCACGCTTCACAGTGTTCTTAATTTAACCAGGGTCTTAAAAAGCCTTTTCAGTTGCAAAATGGAACTTTGAGCTACGCTTCTCGTGTGCAAAGACATGGGCCTCTGCCAGCCCCAGAAGGTACTGGAGAAATGGGGCACACACGTTTCTTCTGCTTCTTTTTCTTTGTAAGATCACAGTGTTAAGTGATAGTTTGACTCTAATTTCCTCCACGGCTTATCTCTCTGCATTGTGCTGGTTTCCTTTGCATTTTAATTGCTCTCTCTCCTCCTGTAGCTGATCAAATCGTATCACTGAATTTGTCTTTTNCTGAATTTTTTTTTTTTTTTTTTTTTTTTAATTTGCCAGGCACTCACATGCACATGTGGCAAGGAGCAGCCTGACATCATTTGACATCTCCTTGCTTCCTCATTTCAATATTAACTGTTTACCAGAAGCGAAACAGGTTTGGGGTTAGGGTGCTGAGTGCGTGCATGTCTCTGTGTGTGAGCAAGAGCTTTTTTCTCCGCTGTCCCTTCGCAGCCATAGGTCATTACGCTGAGCTGCCTGAAACTGCCCAATGCTGTTTTTCACCAGCTTGACTTCAGAAGAGACGGGTCTGTGGATGTGCTTCGCTCTCTGCTCTGGCCGGGCTGCAGCAGCAGAGCTCAGCGCTGTGGCTGCTCCTGCTCTCATCTGAGAACAAACTTGCCGAAGGATTCCTCCCTCTCCACAGAGCGAGAAATAATGACACAGATGCAGTTTAAAGATGCATTTTGGGTAAGTGAGCATTTCCTATATTCACTATATCTGTATTTATAAATTTATCTGTATTTATATTATAAAATACAGCTTGGTTCTATATATAGTTTAATTGAATCCTGTTCTGTGTTCTACATTTTGTTTAGTAAAAAAATTGAATTTGTCTCCGTTTGGTAGTGTAAGTGTTTGATCCTAGGCAGAAGGATGCACCATAAAGAATATACCCAGCCCGCATAAAACGATTGCCGTTCCCAACTCCTGCGCTAGGTCCAGAAACTGCTTTTGAAAGGGACACGGGTTTGTCTGTGGCGTAGTCCTAAGAGCACTTGCTCGCAGTGAGTCTCCCCAGTTTTAGGAGTGGCTCCCCTGAGCAGGCGAACTAATTACACTCTGCATTCTCTCCGGTTCGCTTGTAGAGCACAGCCAGCTGGCCGCCTGCAAAATGCTATTGCTCGCCCACCAACAGGGTCCGCGTCTGCTTTTAGGTGCAGAAGGGCTTACACGAGGCACGTAGGTGCCCCGGAGTCATGCGGCAGCACAGGTAGAAAACACTAGCTGTGACACTCGAGAACTAAGCCCGAACACTCACAACTGGCTTAAAAACAGTGAATGCTAATGCAAGTACATACACTCTTTTCTTGTTATTTTGACGTTTGGTTGAAGAAATCTTTTGGTGTCTTGTTTTTAAGCTCTTTCTCTGCAATTACAAGGTAGAAAGACCCCAGTCATTTCTCAAGGGTAATCTGAGGTTCTCTTGCAATCGCCTCTGGAGTAGAGGTTTTAAGGAAGAAAACAAAACAACAAAACCCTAACGTTGCAAAGTTGGGTTAACAGGTTGTTATGTGGTTGCCCCTTGTCTGGGCAATCATTTTTCCAGCCGCTAGGATTGACTTCAAGACAGACATGAAGGCATATGAGTTCTTCCTGCCATTTTCCTATCAGTCTGAGTGGAACAGACCCTGCACAGCATATTTGCTGCTTGTGCTTTCCTTCTATCCACCCACCCTTCGGGGTAAACCCTCTCTTGGTGTGAAACAGAAGGGCAGAAGCAAGAGCACATTTCAGTGAAGGGCCTTCCTGCTGGCACTTCCAGGAAGCCCTCCCTTCCCCCACTCCCGCACTAAATTTGAACAGTCAAAAAAAAAAAAAAAGAGATAGGTAATGAGGAAATGCAGAAGTTAATTTTGAGTGTAACCCTAACTGTGCCAGACCACACCTACATGAGGTTCTCCATGCGTCCTCTTTTATACGGCGACTAACTGCATCGTCCAAGGCGCGGGGTAGGAGACAACTGTAAGCCAGCGCTGCCCTGGCAGCTTCAGCTTCTGAATGTCTGGACTTCCTTCAAAAATCTGACTTTTAGAACTCGTACATTTAGTATATTTACTTTGCAGGTCTTGGTCTTTAATGAGAATAAATCAGGTGTACTCCACGGGCTGGAGTAGGGTTCGGGTGACTAATGCCAGTTGAGAATCCGGCCAGGCCAGTTCTTGATGGCTCTTCTTCCCTAAACTTCTCTCCTGTGCTTAGTCACGTTAACATGACTATAATCCTTGCTTGGCTTTGAAGCTAACACCTTTCTTAAAGGAAAGCATCTTTGCTTTTAATACTGTTTGGCTGGAAATGTCGTATCGCCAAGCTTGATTAAGAGGGCAGAAATATATCCGGTTGCAGGATGGTAATTTTAGCTCTGCAATAATAAGTCTTTTAAAATGAAAACTTACAGGATATTGCACAATGTGGCAAAAGAGCACAGCTTGCCCCCCAAATCACAAGATCAGCAATTATTTTTGCATTCATAAGGTTCTGTTGTGCCCATCAGTGAGAGGAAAATGTATTTGCTCGGTTTGCTTCAGTGAGCAATTATCTCCTTTATTCGATTTGCACCACAAACGGAAACCATCTTTACAATTAAAAAGCAAAAAGTGTATTTGCACCATAGTAGATCACTCAGTGCAGATCTCTGCTCCCTAAGACCTGCCTACGGACACCGCTGCACCCCCTCCCTGCAATTCACCCCGGCACAACAACTCTCTGCTCTCACCATCAGTACACTTTTGGACACACAGAAGTTTCTTTAGTAGCTATCGCAATGTAAAATATGTAAAGAAACCCTAAAAGCAGCAGATCTTCCCCAACGAGCAGAGAAAGAGCACCATTTGCTCCTCCCCGAAGTTCCTCAAACTTCATAGGAGCAGGGTGTGCTGTCTTTCAGGACAATGCAAATTGTTCCTTGTAACAGGTATAAATTTTAATCTCTCTTTTCCCCTTATTAATTGTAGCAGTGATAGTACTATACTAAAAGTTTCACACTTGTACTATTCATTTTTTTATTTTCTCTGTATCATGGCCTGGGCTAAAACTAGTATATTTTTTAATTACAGTTTTTGTTTTTATATCCTCCACACACTGCATAATGGTTTAAGGTAAAGTTGCTTCAAAGCCTCCAACTAAAATATGCTTCTTAGCAGAAGTTTTCTATCCTCTGATAATATTTTTTGGAAAATCTTAGTGAGATGAAAATACAAATCGATTTTGATAGCCCGTGCTGGGCAGTTGCTATTGGATTCATATTCTGCTGGGGTGCTGTACAAATGTAACACGTTACCTGTATTTTCTAGCATCCCATTAGACAGGTAGGTAAATTCCAGTGTTAACGGGGAGTCCGCCTGCGATACCAGCCGAGTTTCATGCTAACAGGGTTATGTTAATAGGCAGAGATCTGAGCAACTTTACTTTTTTTGTTACAAAAACCACTAAGAAAATCTTTCCCCTTCTGTCACAAATAATGTCTTTCTTAGCCTCATTCTATGTCCTTGTACTCCTTGTTTGCTTTTCCTCTGAAATACTTGTCATTGCCTTTTCCTTCTATTGTATTTTTCTCCTACATGCTGCTCAACGCTCCAGTTGCAATCTTGTGAAACACACCTATTTCTGGCCAAAGCTAGGTGCTTACTGGCACCACTTACTGGTTTCGCCTCACCCACGGGTGGGAAGATGGAACGAGGAAGACTTTCAAAGGAGGCGTTTGGGTTTGGGGCAGCCTCCAAAGTGCCCAGAGTTGAGCGGGAGCAAATCTATTCCCTCAGGCAGCTTAGAATCATACTCAAGTGGGCACATCAATTCCAAAAAAGTGTCATGGGCTTCTAAGGTGCTTAGGATTTACAAAAAAAAACCAAAACAAAACACCTTAAAGTGTGACGTGCTTGTTCATTGCCAGCTGTGGGATGAGCTTGGGGCTTGTGGATTCTCAGATTTAAAAGCGTGAGTGAGCGGGAGATACGGGCCAGCAAATATGATGCAGGCCTTCAACATGAGATCGCAAGGTTTGCCTCCCTGCCCTGCTGTGGACTTCTCGTGGGCACATTCCCACCTATGCTGCACCCGCAATTACGGTCAGACACTACTGCAGTCGGAGCCATGGAAGTGCTTAAGATAAAGAGCCTGTTAACCCCAAGGATGCTTTCCTAATCTTTCTTGTTTTGACTTCAGGCTATACTCCACATCAGGTTCAAAGGAAAGGTGACTTTGCAGGTGAACCTCTCAACTGTTACTGTAGCTTTTTCACACAAAGGTCTATTATATATGCCAAAAAAGATGTAATTAGTTTCATAAATAATTTAACTTCTAATAAGACTCTTAACTGTGGTACCAGAGTGCAGATACGATTATAAAAGTCACAGTAAAACTATTTTCTGGACTTACTAGGCAACGTAGTAAAGAAATACAATATCAACTGTTTTACCCAAAAAAAGGAAGTCTTTTTTGCACCAGGAGCTACCCTGCTTTCCTGTAGAGGTTAAGTGTTGCAGGGCTTGTTTTTTTTTTGAAACAGGTCCGCGAGGAGGAAGCGAGACCGGGCAGGTCTGTCGGGAGGGAGGGACTGGGGCTGGTGGGGGCTCCTGCCAGCCCCTGCGCCCGAGGCACGGCTGAGCTGGGGCAGGGAAGGACGTGGCCGCCAAACCCTTCGCCCTGGCATCTCAGCTTTGCAAGTGGTTCCCCACCAAGTTTCATTTGAATTTGATTGCACCAGATGTAGCTGTATCTACTGACACAGGGCAAATTGAGATCAATACTCCCCCCGCAGACTGGCGCACCGACAGGCCGGGCTCTGGTGTGGGTACGCACTGCATCTCTCTGGACTGCAGAGAGCGTGACTAGTGGCAGGCGTATGGCTGTGGCCCTGCTTACATCCAGGGCAAGTCATCACTGGTGGGCACGTGTGGAAATGGGGAATAAAGGGGGAACCAACTCGGAAAAATTGAACCGATTGCCCAGCTGATGTCTGCGTTTGTTGTGAGGTCAACTTCATCTCATCAGAAGAGGCTGCTCTATTCTTTTTTCACATGTAATTTCTTCTTACATTCCCCCAGCAGCTCCCGGAAAGACGCTTAGCTCACTGGGGCAATGAGAAGCACCCGTGAAGAGGGGTGCAATCTCACAACAGTCACGGAAACCACATGAAATCACAAGTAGAAAACCCGATTAGTTATTGCGGCTATGGAAACACTAGAGCCTCACAAATCACTCTAAGCAGAGCACAACAGCTAAAATGAAGCTCAAGTGAACTAACACTCCCAGCACAGGTATTGATAGCAAATCAAACACATCAATCACTGCTTCCATCTCCCGTGATCCTAAAAGGAGCACCTAGGAGGGTGTGCGAGGAACCAAGTATGGCAAATCTGGGGCGTTTCATTTCCTTGGTGATGCGCTCAAATGGAAGGACTAGGGGTTTATGTTTGCAACATCTGGTTATATGCTCAGCTATTGCCTGCATGTGGCACATCAGGCCGAGCATCTTCCCTACAAGGAGGAAGAGTATCTGGGGGAGGTCTAAACACAGTAGGCTGGTCCTAAGGCCACAGAAGGCTTTCCAGACCAGGTGGATTAATGGCTTTCCAGAAAGCTCATTTTAGGTCAGTGATTGAAAATTATTAGACAGTTAAGTAATTACGTTTTATTAAAATTTTCTGATGACCATGCTACAATGAAGTGCCTTACCTAGGGGTTTTGACTGCTTAAGCTGCTTGACTGATGAAGTTGCTGTGACAATTTTATTAATATTTTTACGCAGTTATGCTGGTTTGTTTTGATCTGTCCTGCTCTGCAAAAGTTGTTTGGTTTTGCTTGGGCTCAGAGAAATTGAGGATCCCTATTTATACCAACTTTAACTGTGCCATGGGTATGCATTTTAAATATGGAATAGGTGAGTCATCAACTCTCTTTTCACCCACATGTACACAGACACGTCTAACGAACACCACCTAGAGTTAAACACACGTTTAACACACGTGTTGCACATGGCTTGAAATGGATCCTGGGGATCTGTAACAGCATTTCACGCCAAGATCAAGGAGGGTGCCCTCTGCTTTGCTAAAGCAGCCTGTTGAGGTGCATTTTCTGATGGCAGAGTCACAGAACAGCTGAGGTTGGAAGGCATCGTCCATCCAAGCCCCAGATTGGCACAGGGCCAGCTACGGCAGCTTGCCCAGCACCATGTTTTGAGTACCTCCAAAGATGGAGACTCCACAGCCTCTCTGGGCAAACTGTCTCACCACCACCCTTAGAGCAAAAAAACCTTCTTATGCTTAAACAGGACTTCTTGTATTTCAGTTTGTGCCCATTGCCTCTTGCCCTGTCACTGGGTACCACTGGGAAGTCCTCGCTCCGTCTCCCCTACTCCCTCCCACCAGGTACTTACACACTTCTGCAGGCTGAGCAATCCCAGCTCTCAGCCTCTCCTCCCATGACAGATTCTCCAGGGTGAATCCCAGACTCTCCCTGTGAATCTCATTTGAACATTTTTTTTTTCCATGCAGGACTGGGTGATTCACAACCCATCCCTTTCCTCCCACAAGGCTCGCACTCACTCCCGCAATGCAGCAGCGCAGAGCTGCACCACTTCTCGTGCTTCAAAGTTTACAGTCACTGACTGGGGACACTGCCCTTGCGCTGCTTCGCAGGCACAGTGGAGGACTCCGAATTTCAATCCAGTGACACTCATTGCATACGTGTATGGAAGGCAAATTAGGCTGCTTCATAAAGAGATTTAATTTTTTTTTTTGTTATTGTTCAGCTCCTGCTAGCTCAAAAAGACCTTTTTTCTGCTTTTGTTTTCATGCCATACTGCAGCAAGGTAGATTCGGGCTGGCAGATGGCAAAGAAAACACTTGTTTCATCTCCTGTTTAATCTAGGCTTTATAATAAAACTTTTCTCAGCAGCCACAGTTCAATAACGTACAAAGTTCACCATGTTGCTCAGTAAGAATTTGGGGATTTGAGGCTGGGACGAGGTGAGGGCTGGAGGGCACAGCTCTGCGCAGGGATCACTCAGCATTGCTCAGAGTGTCAAGGTTAAGAAAAAAAAAAAAGCTGAAAATACGCATCTAGATCCTAACAGCTTGTCAGTTCCCCAAAGAATTGCTCCCGTACTATAAATGGAATTTAGTACTTCTTCAAAGCGGTGGAAAAACGTCACTGAATAAGATTGAGGAATTGAAAAGTTCCATAGCTCTTGGTAAAACACTCTCGGTGCAACTTCATTTTTACTTGAAAAGAAAGGCAACAGTTATTTACACTTAGTCTTGAGAATTAATGAAAATTGACCAGCTCGGACCAGCTTCTGTTGTTCCATTCAGAGCAAATAAATAAACACCACCTTTTTTTTTGTTCTTTAAAGTAACAACTCTTCAAGATGCTATTTGGTGCTGCTCTCAATTTGTCCCGGCCTAATTAATTCCTAAACCAAAAGAAAAATAAAAAATAAAGGGTGGGGTCAAAGGAAAAAAGAAAATAGGTGATCAACAACACTGAGGTCTGAGTCTCATCGCTTCATCCTATTTGCAATAGGTGCTGTAATTACTGAAGGGTTATTAACAAGTCAGGACTGACAGACAGCCCTGGGGGCTGCTGCTCAGGAGGATGGAAATCCCCAGGAGCAGCAGAAGGAAAGGAGGCACCTGCCACTGAAAGACCCTGGCCGCGCATTTGGTTAGGACTCGTGTTTTTGACAAAACCTTTTTTTTGTGGGAAAACGTCGTTTTACTGGAAGTACGGGAGCTGTTTTGGAAGATAAAGCTGGGTTTTGATGAAAAAGTTAACATCTGGTGAAGGCTTCCTCTGGAGATGGAGATTTAAGGTGAAATTTCTAACCAAAGAGGAGAAGAGGAGACCAAACTCATAAAAACACTCCCTCTGGGGCCCTGGGAGCTCTGCAGGGGGAAGACGTAGTCTGGAACAGGAGCTGGAGCTTTCATTGCCCACAGTCTACCCTACCCGCAGCCTGGAGTCCAGGCACGCCTTCCCTCTGCTCCCGGAGATTCATGCACAAGTGAAACAGCTAGAGAAAGGAGAGGTTAGAATGAAATTCCTCTTCCCTATACAGAGAGCAGATGGTGGATAGTGTGCCAGCCTAGGCAGGGGGATGTCTTAATCAGACCTGCCTGATTCAGATCAAGTTTCTTCTTCATACCAATGTGAATGTCTTTTCTTGTTGTTTTCTGTTGCTGTCAAGAGGTGAAATGTGGACTTTTCAAATATTACATAAATTTGCAGGGCAAGAAAACTGTTTCCCACCCTGCTGATAGTATTTCATTTTGTACAGGAGAAGCTCATGAGAACATAAAACACTCCTAAGGCAGATAATGCTGAGGCTCTTTGCGAGTGGAACAAGCATTTTATTCTTGCTGGTTAAAAGACAAGGCAGTTTCGAGTGAACGGACACCTTGTGCGCAGCAGTCGGGCTGATGCAACACTTTTAACAGCTCAAAGGGTTCAAAAGTAGCTATGCTGGTGCAATCCCTTAGTGTGCACCCACTTACGCACATCTTGCCCGTTTCCTATACCCTAGGAGCCTGCAGCAGAAAGGGGCTAATCCAGCTAAATATCTCATTGATTCAGAGGTTTACCTGAATTACCAGAGGTTAACCCAGAATTAATCCTTTTTTTTTCTTTTTTTATAAGGTGGGAGAGACATTTATGCAAGTGGGAGCAAACACAGAGAAATACCTCCCAGAAGGAAATGTAATACTGGCATGGTTGTCCCATCTGGAAAAACTGCTTAACTTCACTTAAATGAATCCCGTCCCCCTTTAAGAATTTCTAAAAGCCTAAGGGTGATTTTATTCTGTTGGATTGCACAATTCCCCAGGACTTTGTGATACACCATAGTAACGGAGCGTAAGAATACGTTGCCTCATATTGAGTAACAGGATATGTTGAAAATGATTATTTAAGTGGGGAGGATCTCTTGTAAAACGGACATGGTAATATGTAGCTATTGGAATAATCCTCACTAAGAAATTAACTAAATCTTTAATTCATTCCCCTTGTACAGCCAGACTCTGGCAAGATTTCCTGAAGCTTTACTCTTCCCTACGTGCCAGGAAAGACCACTAACAAAATGCCTGGCTCATCTTATAGGGGAAGCAGAGAATGCGGGTGCACCAATATGTTGTATTTAGTGCCTTTTTCAGGATTAACAGGAAACAATTCTCAGTTTTCTAAGACAGGGAGGAGAAAGACACATAGTTTTTTTTAATGAACTGATGTACCAACTAAGCAGGTTCTGGTTCCCATGGCTCTGTATGACCTTCTGGACAATTGTCTCTGTGCCTGAGCAAGTCAGGGTTGTTTCATGCTGCCTCACTCACAGCGGTCTGGGACCTACCCCACAGTGCTTGCAGGAGGAGAGGAGCTCCCTTATAAAAGGGAAGAGACCTGGAAGCGGATGAACTAAAGAGGAATAGAAACAAAAATAAACTCTGACTATTATTTTGTAGAAAACAGAAGTATCCTCTACTTTTAAGATTCTATTTCTCCTTATTTTACTTCCAGTTTCTCTTGTGTAGCTGATATTTTTCAATAAGGGACTGAAGCAACATCTGATTTCACCATTGACCGTGGCACCATGGCAAAACACTGCTGTGCCTTATGAAAGGCAGCTGCAAATGCGCACATCAGGCCTCTCTCTCGGGTCCCGGGAAGAAGCCACCTTACTTTATGGATTTAGCTGTTGTCTAACCACATGGAGACAATATACACATTTAGCTGTGTCTCACCACACGGAGAAAACGTAAAGGGATGCCTCAAGCCTGTGTCATATAGCCACATCAAGCTCCGATTTAAAACTAGCGAGGGATTTTTCTTCCTCCTGTCCCATTTCTCACTATCCCCATCGCAAAGGTGTTCCAGAAGTTTCTTATATCCCAATTTCCTGAATGGATTCCTAGCTTTTCGTCATACTTTTCCTTGTGACGCACACCTGGCTGCTGGCCCCTTTCTCCTTTTCCTAGCACAGAAGCATCAGGGCTCTGAACTGCTGCGCAGGAGGAGAACGCCACATCCTGAAGGTGGTCAGAAACATCCTGAGACCCCCACCTGCAGGAACTTCAGGTCAAGGCTGAAGTCAGTGAAAACCAGCGGAAATGGGCAAATAACGGCATGATCTCAACCTGGTAGAATATGTGCAATTCAAGAGAGGGTGCATTGTTTTCCCCGGCTGCTTTACAATACAAGACACTTGCAATAAAACCATAAATGACAGCGTCTCAAAATTAAGAGGGATGCTCTTCTCCTACTCAGGATGAAGAAGGTGTTCTTGTGAAAAAGGATGGCATAAGGTTTCCATTTCCTGACTTTGAATCATTATGAGGGATGGGCAGATGGGCAGCTGAAAGGTGGTGGTATCATGGCATGTCTCTGAAGCTCTATTTCTGCCCTCCAAAAGGCAAAGCTCCTTCCATGTAATGCTTGAAAGAAGCTGAAAGTTCAGAGGTCACCCTCACATTTTCCAGTCCTCTGGCTAAAGCTTGTGATTAATCATGTTATGAGATGTAAAAACACTGCTATGCAAAGAAAAACAGAATAAAACACAACCACCATAAAACCTTTCACTCTTACGAAGACAGCAAAAATTAAACTACAGTTTTTCTTCCCTAAGATAAATATTATTTAATTAAAGTATTAAGAAGAAAAGCTGAGGTGGAGGTAATAAACACAAGCAGAGTCCTTTTATTAGACTGGAACTGAGACTTTGCAAGTCTGTTCCCTGGGTGCCATTATTTTGCCAGCCAACAAACCACCTGCAAAAGTTCAGAAGGCTTTTGTGCAGCCATCGCTTTGTAGCTATGCAAATCATGGGGTGATTAAAACGTGAAGAGAGCCAAACAACATACTGCAACTATAAGAAAGCCTAATACATAACACATGAGCAGTCCAGGACGCCAGTCAGGAGGGCGAGGGCTCAGGAAGCTGAAGAGCGAATTCCTCTTGTCAGCAGAACTCTAAAACAACAATTTTCTTCTCAGAGAAAACCCGCAATGTCAGAGAGAGCAAAAGACCATCGGGAAGCAACTGGTTTGCTCAATGTCACCAGTTTTGCTATGCTACTGTGAAGTCTGTGAAATCTCAATTTCAGTTCATTTCTGAATATGCCAGCTGCTGCAGAATTAAGTCTGAGGAGAATCTCTGCTTTCATTTGAAGTTCTCTAGCCTACCTCGTTACAGGGGGAAGCCCAAGATGGCAATCTAGCAGCTCAGCAATTGGAACACTACAAATGCAATAGTTTTTTTCCTTCTGATTTTCGAAGGTCCCATTCAAGGTTCACATCTATGCTACGCCTGGCAATAAACACCACTCTCTCCCCATGAGATGTACTGCATTGCAGATTTAAGTAACAGGCTCCAGTGAAATTGCAAACCAAGCCTCATGTTGAAAATGCCCGAGTCAAGTCCTGAAATTATCACAAAAAATTCCCCAAATGGCCACCTACATCCTTAGCAAACATTTACGTTTCTAATGTACAAAGAGTCAATTTACAAGAAATGACAGAAATGTTATACAGCCAGCTCCAGCCCACCTACTCTTCCCTGCTTTTTTCTGCTTATGTGGAAAAATCATATACTTTTTAAGTTTGTATAAATTCTGTAGCCAGTTTGATCCTGGAAAGCATGAGCAACCATTGCATTCCCATCCATTCCAGCCAGTAAGAAAAAAGGAGCTCTTGCATGATACAGCAGTATGCAACATGGACGTATGCTTTTAAACTCATTAACCAGTTTGTTATCACATGCAAATTTATAGAAAAGGACTCAAATCACAGCAAGCGTTGGTCAGAGCAGACTGTTTTGGTTAGAGGCTTCTGCCGTAACACCCTTCTGATCAGGACACTGATGACCTTCCCCCATTTACGTGCTCACCTATTAATTAGGTTGCACAGTTGGGTTTTCAGCTCTTAACACATTTCCAGGACAAGGCAGCGGAGGGTCAGGTTGAGAACCTGGGTTTTGAGAAAAGGCTTTCTCATGTCTCACTGGTGTAGAGCAGACCTAGGACATCATGATCACGTACCTAACTGCTTCTTGCTGTACCAGGGCCACGTAAGGCCCAGGCACCTCTCCTCAGTATCACAGCTGAGCTGGGGCTGGGATTTAAACAGTCACTTGGACATCAGATATACAAATTAGTGGTCCTTACTGCTATCCCATTTTATTTCACTATTTGTATCAGGATAGGTTGAGTGGCGCAGAAAGAGAGCAGTAAAATTCCTAAAACACTTGTTATCATGTGAATATATTCCTAGAAATACTTGGAAATTTTAAAGTATCCCGGGGGGAAAAAAAAACCCAAAACACAAAATGATTCACTTCCAGTGAAAGACCATGACCTGATAGAAAATATCCAGCCCAGTCAAACATACTTTGAGATTATAAATCATGTTTGACTGTTGGCTATTAAATCTGTTTGCTGCTCACCTACAGTAAATATTTAGCCCTTGATAGAGCCCCTGACAAGGAGACTAGCAGATCAAGAGATCAAGATCTAGAAACACTCTTCTAAAGCAGTGCCAGTGCACAGTGGTACGATGCAATGATTTAATTCATCGATATAACCCAGTCAGAACAACTTACTTTCAATCCAGGACTGAGATACCATGTGTGATACAACTGTGGATAGAAAGGATTTCTTTCTGACAGTTGAAAAAGATATTGCCAGAATGATGCTTGTTCAAAACTCACTATCCCCTGTTCTCTCTAAACTTCCTCCTCACACCGGTAGTTATTTCATTTTTGAGTGTGGAAAAAATGAATCTTAAGTTTTTGTTTTACTAAAATTGTCAAGAGTTTACATTAACTAAACAAGATAAGCTACGATGCAAAAAAAGTTTGATCCCCATAACGAGATTCAGCTTCAATTTTCTTTTTCTCTTTTGAAAATCAGTATGAACACTTTACTTAGGTGACTTAGCAACATTTATCATTTTCAGTCCAAAACCTATCTTGATAATACTTCTGATAAAAGCCTTGGGAAAATACCATTAAGAACAAAGACAAGGAATTCACTTTTATAATTAAATATATTCAAACTTAAGAGAAGGTGTTTTTTTTAAAGATTCTTTTGAATATTTGCGGATAACACTTTTCAAATAATTCCTAAACGAAGGATCATAAGGCTAAAAGAAAACCTGACAGCTACGCTATAACTGTCAGTGCTCGTACCACTACCACTTGCAGCCAGGCCCACCTTAGCTGTGCAAACCAGTTAACGTGCAGATTTTCATACTGTCTTTATCACCAGGGTAGCTCAGCACTATCTGGCCACGTACCAAGCAACGCACCCAGTGTCTGCACCGTAGTTATTTCTTTTCCAGCCTTTCTTCCCTGTTAGAGTAGTGGTGTTGCCGTGCTGTACCCTGGGGGTTACTCTCCCTGTGTACCACCTAGGAACTCGTTCCTCGCAAAAAGCAAGTGAGCAGCTTTGCAGCTGGAGGCGCTGGGGAAGAGGTGGTTTTTGCTGACAGCTTGAACTGCAGCTCCCCTGAGCAGTGCAGCAAGCGGAGATGGAGCTGCAGTGGCACCAACCAAACAGGACATACAGCTTCAGCTGCAAAGCGGCTGAGATGGTAAGCTGCTGACAAGCCAGCTTGTGATTCCGTGATTCTATGATCATCCTGCAGGAGCACGTAGAGGTATGAATTGTGGCATGTAAACTACCTCTAGAAAACGCTCTGGGTGGGCAAGCTGAGTCCCAGGATGGGGTTAGAAATGCTCCAAGAAAACCAGCCACAATGGAAAAGCCCACAGTTGCTACAGCACAACCGCGATGGCTTGATCAATTCACGTCACGCTGTGAATACTAGTAGCTGGACACGCAAGGGTGTACAATTTAGTGAGAACTTTTCTCACCAGCCTGGATATTTTTAGAATCATAGAGTGGTTAGAGCTGGAAGGGACCTCAAAAGTCATCTTGTTCCAACCCCCCTGCCCTGTGCAGGGACACCTCCCACTAGACCAGGCTGCTCAAAGCTCCATCCAACCTGGCCTTTTGCTTCAGTTCAGTCCATTGTAATAGCTATTTACCAAAACCATGCTTCAGGAGCCAAGATCAGCCAATCAGTCTTTCCTACTTGATATTATTGCAATAGTACCCTCGTGACTTCAAAATGTAGATGCTTGCTCTTCAAAACGCCTTGCAGCCCCCTCTGAGCACTGGGTAGCACAAGGCTCCGAGAAGAGATGTGCTGTAAGGCTGATTCTCAGCTAGTTAGAGACACAAGACGTAGCACCAGGTTACTCAGCTTTGTCCCACCAGCAGGTAAGGAGAAACTGTCACCCCCCAGCTATCTTTGTGCTGAACTTCCTACCCTCTCGGCAGGGAACTGACACCATCAGTCTTCCCACTTGCAGCCTTCATTACCAAACCAAAATCCTCAGAGCTCTCCCTCACGGCTGCAGAAACCAGCTCAGAGCCAGCCGTGAATAATCTCTCCCACAATTAACTCCCGATGTTTACCTGCGTGATTGCCTATGGAGGAAACTTCTGCCAGTCGGGATGGCGCAGTCCCAAGGCACCTATCTCTGGGAAAGTGCTAATGTGAGGGAGCAGCATCATTAAGCCTCAGAGGAAAAAAGAAATGGAAAGTAGAAAGCGTATCCCCGTGTGCTTACTGTCAACACCTCTGCTTGCAGTCTTCCATGCCTCCTTTCAAGTATTCTAGGAAAAGCTATTCTGGTTAAACTAGAGCATAAAATTTGTGTTTTCCAGTCATATACACACACACACACACACACACACACCCCTTAACATTTCTCTCGTCTCTGGAGGAACAGTGTTGCTCATTGCACTTCAGGGAAGCAACTTCCGTAAACGGGAAGAGGAGAGGAGATGCTGCCTCTCCCTTAGCTGTGATTCTCCCCATGAGAAGAAAACCCCGGGGCTCCGGGGCAGAGACCAACACGCATGTGAGCTATTAATGGAAGAATCTCAGGACAATATGAATCTGCCTGTAACTCTGAAATCCCTTTGTCAAGCACTTTCTTAGGAGTGATTATAGGTCTGCTGGACAACACAGATTAACTAATCCTTTTTATTAAAATAACAATGAGTAAATCCTCTTTCACAGGCACACATGCTTTGACTAAGTGGAATCACTTTCTTGGCAATGAGACAAATTACTGGTGGTGATTCAAATCACCCTCTTCCAAGCAACTACCTAGATTTTGTTATAAACAAATTATGTTTCACACATTTAATTAACACATTTACTATTTAACTAATGCATTTTTTCTAATTTCATTAAAAATAAAATAGTTCTTTGACTATTCATTAGTTCTTATAACCATTACAAAGTTTGTGTGCATGTTTTTGGGTTGATAACGAGTTGATGCTGCATTCTCCATTTAGGGAATTTAATAAGTGACTCTCTCAGACGTACAGAATTTGCTGTGCTTTCATTATAGCAACTGCACCAGTTTAAAAGAGGTGGGGGAAGACAGTAAGTGAGTTTTAGCATTTACTAAACAAAGAGATATGTTGAACAGAAACAGCAGAGTAACTTTACAGTGTGCTTATCACTCTCCCGTTTGTTGCTTGTGGAAGTATGCCTGACTGGTGATACGAACCGTATGATACTTTCACTTATCTCTGGGCCGCATTTTTGGGACAAGGAAGCTGTGTACAGAGCTATGGGATGTAGTTAATCACACCTGGAAATATACAATCAATATGTTTGGGCTGTGAGTGGGTTGTGGAGCATCTGACAAGAGTGGTTTCTGCAAGGCAGAGGGAGCAATTTATGTGAGCTTTTTAACAGCAGCAATGGCTTCTGCCATTGGCATGTCCTCAAAAAAAAGGGGCAGGGGGGAAAGGACAAGTCCATTGCCAGAGTATTATCAAGAACCTTTCCTACTGTCCTCTATGAATGGCAAAAACTNCCTTTCCTACTGTCCTCTATGAATAGCAAAAACTTGCTTCTTTTCATTTATTTCACAGCAGGATCCCTCCCTGGGATGTGTGTGTGTAACTTGCCCTTGGAAACATTAGGAAAACTAATGTTTTGTTTTCGGGACACTATTTCTTAAGGGGTGATCGTATGCATCAGATGACCGTATGTAATCCTATCATTTTCCTGGGGTTGCAACAGTGATAACAGTGGACCCGTTGCGCTCTCTCCATATCACTTTATCTACATTATTATCTTGCCCAGCTCTGTAGTGCAGACACTTTGCTGGTAGAGGCATTTGTCTATGTCTCTTGTGAACCATTATCCTGCTGTCTTTTCTTTCTCCCCACTGCTCGTGATAAGAGTGTCCATTAGGGAAGAAGGAATTACTGCTGTCAAGAAACTATAGCACTGGAGATGTTACTATAACCTGTAGGTTTACAAAGATTGTCTACAGAAATGTATCCTAGCTCTTGAAGAAGCAAAAAAAAAAACCCGCTCCCAGGTCTGCAAATCTCCACAGAAGCCCTAGGGCCTGGGTGAGCATCACCGAGGCTGCCATCGGCCACCCCCATTCATCCCCAGAGCTCGCTCTGTTCCTCTCCAGTCCCAGCAATACATAAGCAAAGCCGCAAGCTCAAGTGTCCAAAAGTTGCTTGCCAGAGGATCCTCCCCCAGTCCCAAAACTTACACAGCTGTCTTCTTCACAGCCATGGTGGAAAGCAGTACACTAACGCAATTATTAAACAATGGCTGCTTAGGGGACAGTGGATAGAGGTATAAACTGTATTCAGTTCGTATATAAGCACTTGTATCGTACATAAACTGCTTGAGGGAAGGAACGTATTAGCTCTCTTTATGGTTACACAGTCTGTGATTTTACCATAATGCTATAACATAAAGCTCAGATAACATTCACCACTACGTTTTCAATAGCATTATCACTATCTACTGGTTAACTGAGGCTCTCAAAGTAAAAATGGCTTGTCCTGATGCTGTTGTGAGTCAGTGGGAGGACCAGGAGTAGAACACAGAAATCCTCTCCCAGTGCCACACTCAGAGCATGTCACAACTTTATCCCTGTCCCTTTCTGGGCTCCCAGCATTTCCTTGGCAGCACTGACTTCGTTGTGACTCTGATTTACCATTGCTGCAGTGTAATCTGGAAGTTGGGGAAAAGATTAAAGTGCAAGACTAATGGTTTTTCTTCTCATTACTCGGATATTTTTGGCTGAGATGCACGGGGGTGTGCTCAGATGGATCACATGGACAGGGATGAGCCTGACGCATGGACTTGTGTGATGGGGAGGGATCCGCAGTCCTAGACCACAGCAGAGGAACATGGCCCTGAGTTGCAGAGGGCACAGAGCCCCAGTAGGAGATGACAGCCTTGGCTTTGGGGCAGCAAACTCCACCCAGCTCCGTGACCTCCCCTGTCTAGTGTGGCTGGCTGGAAATCACAGATCGCCTTGGCTGGCTCCATTTGCCATGTGGGGTCACGGAGCAGGGAGGCTGCAAAAATACCCAAAGGCACAAGTGAATCCCATGTATTGCACAGGATACTGGGTGGTGAATGCAAAAGCAACGGAAGCATCGCTCATTGGTGAGCGTCTCAAAGACAGACTTTCTATTTCCCAAAGATCCAACATCCACATTCCTAAGCTCTCCACATGCCTTCTACTTTTTTTTTTCTTTTTTAACAAAAACCCTGTCATGTTGAATTTACACCACAGACAGACTGATTCAAACAATGAGAAGAGTTTAAAGCAATCCCAAAGGAAGACATAACAGCACATCAGAACCCATGTGTTGCCTACCAGCAAACTGTCTCCCTGTGCTATGAATCCTCTCATTAAAACACCCCACCACTGACTGGGTTGCACAACCCTCATGTATCGATAGTCCTATGAGCACAAGATTCCCTCACTTCTCCACTCACACCTAGAGAGCGGGTCACTGTCTCACTGAGAGTCCTGCGGCAGTGAGTGGACTCTGACCATTCCTTTTAGAAAACATGGGAAGAGGAACTGTAGCCCCCAAGAGCTACTACACATCTCTGCTCTGCAAAGATCCTACACCCAATGCGAAATGTGACTTCCCCAAAGAAGACCGCTGGTGCTGCTTTTCACACAGGAAAATTCACTACCCACCTCACTCTTTCAGTATTAAAACCCAAACGATTTAATAAAAACTTTTATAGATTTTCACTTTGGAGAAACTTCACTCATACCTGCGCCCTCAGCCCTGCCCCAGCTGCCACTGCTCTGGGCAAATCTAAAGGTCCGTTTGGATTTTCCAGAAAGTTAATTTGCTCCATATGACTAACAGTAGGTGTCTGCTAACCCCGCAAACTATGCACACAGATCAGCTAACTCTCTATCTTTCTGTCTTCAGTGCAAGGAGTTCACCTTCCACACTGGCTATGAGGTGCTCATACAGCGGCTGTTGGATGGGAGGAAGATGTGCAAAGATGTGGAGGATTTGCTCAAGCAGAGGTAAGAAAATCAGAGTGAAAAAAAAGCGTGAACAGCCTCCATTTCCTCTTCTGTTTGGCATCTGGAAAGGAATAATAGGCTGTTTCTGAATTTGGTAGTGAAACTCGTTTACATAGAAAAGCCCGAGTGATTTGAATCCTAGCCTTTTGATGTGATTTGTGAAGGTAGATAACAAATAGAAATTTCAAAGATTTGAGAAGAGAAGGTTGAAAGAGTCAGAAATCCAGAGCTCCATTAAGACCCAGGTCGTTATTGGTCCAGAATCACACGGTAGCACATAATTCCACAAGTAGCATTACTGAGTTTCCCCTTTTACAGGGAACAAATGTCTTGCACGCTTTTCTTTCTCTTTGAACATGGTGTTGCCACAGGCACTGTTTCAGTTTCCTGCAACTACCAAGAATGGGCCATTTTTCAAATACAGACAAAGCTACATAAGATGCTACCAAAAGCCTTTCCCAGGAACTCAAGACAGTTTGCCAATCTTACCAGACTTTGAATAACAACGTTGTAATTTACGTCCATCCTTTACATGCTTCTTGGGTGCCACTCAACAACAGTTATGGACAGCTGACACTTTTTGTGGGTGAGAAAATATATATTACACAGCTGCTCTGACTCCTTTGCCATTCATTTTTGTACTTCTGACTTCGAAAAATATATCTGAAATTTGGTTCTGTTTTTAAGTGGCTGGGTTTCAACAGTTTCAATGTGTAGTAGGAGGCACACACATGCTCACGCATGACCTGCAGTAAAGACCACACCATACGGAATATATATTCAGTAGGTAATCCTAGAGCAGTTCAGCTCAAAACTGTCTCCTTATGAATACTGCTTGGCCTTCCTCAGTCTCAGCCTGCTTTTTCTTCCCATGCTGTCCCCATCTAGTTTTCCGATTTTATGTTGGATTTCTGAAAGCTACTTGTCAAGCACTGGGACTTTCAAGGGGATGTGAGCTGTCAAACTGAAAGCTGACTGTTTCACCGAGTGTGAAGAGTCTCCCATCAAAATCTGAAGCTATTTGAACTGCTTTTCTTGACCACCAGTGGAAGCATATTTTATTGCCGCATGTCACACAGCCCTGAAATCACATCTGTCTGATGGTAGTTTAGCTTCGGCCGTTTAAAATAGCTCCTTTGTGACTCATAACTTACAGAGATCAGAATTACAGTGCAGGCTGCAGGAAGGCTCTGCACTGCAGCATGCATCTGATGCTATACACGCCTGTGTTTCTTTCCAAAACATTACACAGGTTTCTGCAAGTTGCAGGATAAGGCTCTTCCTGGTTTGTGGTGGAGGCACAAAGGACTTTCCACAAAGAAGAAAAAACACACGTACAGTTATCTCGCAGCTCTGAAAGCTACAAGAACAAATGTTTCCATGAACTTTCGCACACCCCCAAAATATTCCAGTGAGCATGCACACGTGCGTGTGCTTGTGTGTGTACATGCGTGTTGGGGGAGGAGGAAAAGGAGAAACGATAGCGGGCACTGAGTTGCAGAAAGAAGGTATCATTTCCAGTTTATTTCTGGAAGATGTTTGTTTCAGCTTGTCCTCATGTCATTCACGGGAATGACCTAGGAGGAGATCAAAGCATGGGATGAATCTCTGTTCCTAGAGGCTGCCCATGCCATGGGCTTCACACCAGAATTTCAACAAGGGCTCCTGCAGCAGCTGCCCCAAGTCCTGAAACCAACTGCCCTGGCTACACTAACGCTTTATCAATTTTCTACCCAGGTTAAATTGCTTTTGCTCACAAACACCCCTGCCTGGTCCAGAGGAGGGCCTAAGAGGCTGTGGAGTGAGAAAGCAGCTGTATCCCAGAACAAAGCCCCAGATTTAAAACACAAAATATGTTCCAGCTCTTGACAGTTGCAGGGAAACCTAGAAGCTGTGTGCAAGAGTACCAGAAAGCGGGAAAGGCAGCACCGAGATGTCTCAAAGATGGTATCAGCCTCCTGTCAAACTCCTCTGACCCTGGGCTAGTCCAGTCCCATGGCTGAGGTTTCAGGAAGATCTGACCCCAGGGTTTCGCAGCAGCTGGGACTGGCTGTGCTTTTTTCCTGTGATATACTGTGTACCAAGCAAGCAAAGTGGGGCTGTAGCACTGGAGTTACTCTCATTGCTGTACACCCACCAGCACTAAGCAAAGTCTCTGACACGAAAGTGTTCCTTGCTATTAAAAATCAAAAGAAAATTAATCTATTCTACTTCTGCAGTGTTATGTGTCTCTGGAGTACATTTCCATTTTGATGACATTTCATTCATCGAACACGAAAATGAAGTGGTACCTCTGTGTGGCCTGTCACCATAGTTTGCACCCCGTTCTTCTAGGAGGACTCCCAAAGCAGTGACGTAGGAACGCCCCGCTAAAATGCAGCAATATCTAGGGCAGAATGACAGCAATTAACTAACCGCACGTGCAGCGTTAGACACATGGGAGCTATGGAGAGAAGCCAACAACAGCCTCCACTCCAGGCTGTGGTGACTGTAAGCTGCTGTATGACCAGCACTCCTTGAACGGGGGGAAAGTCCCCAGGACGAGCCTGCCTCAGGTCACAGAAGATGGTTGCAAACCAGTGGAATTGCACTGGTACAGCTGGCTACAACGCAAGGTGCTCACAGCCATCAGATGCAGTTGAAAGGGCGGTTGGATGTTCTCAGAAAGAGACCCACCCCAACAGCTGCTGTGTTGCAAAACTGAAAGACCAGCCCTTGAACCGCTGGAACCCAGCAAACAGCAATAATAAAGTACAGTCTGGCTGAGTGGGAAGATGGATGTAAGAACAAACCATGGGGGTTCCATGGCCTCACACCCACATCAAAATTCCTTTTTCGAACAAAGATTACGTTTCTCTAAGGTGCCCGTTTCAGGCTCAAAACTGTTTGAAATGCTTTGAAACCCCTTTTGAGAACTGGACTTACTCTAAACACTGCCCCCTTCCCCTGCCAAATCCTAGCACCAGGCTGTCATTATTTATTATTGACGATTCAATAGCTTTTAGCAGCTACTCAAAGACTATAAACTCAGTTCTGCCCTGGTCTTGCACCCCACAGAAAGGAAATAACA
>RSEF01000010.1:2929576-2944619 GCA_003993805.1 Himantopus leucocephalus | reverse complement strand
GGGGAGGTGTCCCTGCCCAGGGCAGGGGGGTGGAATGAGATGGCCTTTAAAGGTCGCTTCCAACCGAAGCCATTCTATGATTTTATGATTCTATGAACTTCAGCAATTGCTTTTCAAAACCTCTCACATTCCCTCCTCTTACCATTTTTCATATCGTAAACCTGATACAAACCGCACAAGTGCCCGTCGCACATCACAGCTGTTAAAAACCAGGAAGAACAGGAAAAGCAGCAGCTGCCTCATCTCTGCCACCCGGCGACTTGGTCCAAAGTCCTGCTTTTGTGATGGAGTACAAATAAGCTCACGGTGCAAACAGGCGAGTGGATGGCGGCACGGCTTCAACAGAAGCTTGGAAAAATTCCCTCCTCCTGAAATTCGGGACGATGGTAGCTGGGGTGGGAATTCTGTGCCACGTGCAGCCCCCGCAGAGAGGGAGTCCCCCGAACCTCTGCAGGGAAACTGCACCCCTGCTCGCTGCTGGCCAAGCAGCCCCGCTCAGCTAACAGGGGCAAGAATAAAGGTGCAGGAAACGCTCAGAAATATATACATATCTCTCTCTCTAACAATTCCATTATTGTATAAAATCAATTCAGGTTTTCATCCGCGAAGACCACACTCGTTTCCATCCTCAGCAGAAGCTGCCGTGAATCCTTTTATCGTACCCCCACGGCAGCAACCAGCCACAACTTCAGCATTTGAGTTTTTTGGGAGAAAAAGATGCAGAAGGGGATTTTTACAAATACCTTTTCTTCTCCCAAGACAGCTTTGCCACATCAAAATGCAACTAGCACGAGACATAACTTCAGCAAGGCAAATGACGACACTACCGTAGCCTGTAACCACTGTTAAATGGGAGGTCGTGGGTTTATAACAGAGCAAGAACAGACTATGACAGTACAAAGGTTTTTACCGTATCTGATAAATTAAACACATTCCCAGAATAAATTTTATTTTAAAAACATCAGACTAAATTATGACCTTTGCATTTACAACACTGACAACAATCTCCAAAACCTACTACACCATTATATACCTAAATAAGATTTCAAAAGTACTGTTTGGATATAAAAACTACTACACAGAAGCCTGTCACCACTTGTTAGAATATCCAGCATAAAAACATTACTGGTTCATTCTTACTTTCCATGTCATAAATTAATTTTTTTATATATATATATATCTCGATAAAGAAATCCCGCAAAGCTGAGACACGGTATGTTCTCGCCATGAGAAGGGAAGGGGCCGGGCACGCGTTTCACGCGGTGCAACTGCAAACTGCAACACTCGCAGGTAACCCAGCAGCGGGCTAAGACGCAACGCCATCACTGCCAGTACTCACATGGACTTTCGTAAAACTCTTCTAGGTGATTCTAGTAGCAACCACAAATGTAACGGTGAATTTTTCTAAGCTTTTCGGTGCTATTTTCAAACAGAATCAATGTCTAGGGCTGTTACTAACTGGCATCCCCTCAACGACCAGAGAGGGAAGTCCATTTGGATGAGATCCATTTAAAACTTATTGTTTCTCTAAAATGTAAACCATACTAACAAAAATCTTACACCACTCAAAATAAAATCCACCACAGCGTCCTCATAGAGCGTTTAAGCTACACAGCGTATGATCTGCAGTTTCACTCGTAGGACTTGGGTGGAAACCCAACCCCGAAGGTACCGAAGGGGGGAAGGCAGAGGCACCAGCCATGCACACACCATCACACCTCCTCTCGCCCGGCAAGCAAAACACGTGCCAAGAGGAGATGGGAACAGAGCCGGAAGCCCAGGAATGCCACGGTGCCCAACACACCTCTCCAGGCAGGCGCTGCTGGCAGCCAGGAGCAGAGCAGCACCAGAGACCTGCTCCAGGTACCAACACGTGCGGTGGGACAACGCTTCCCCAGAGGGACGGGGACTCCCCACGGGAACATACAGAAGAGCCAACGGGGACTTACAGAATCATCTAAGTGCGAAGGGACCTTTAAGATCATCGAGTCCAACCATCAACCCAACGCTGCCCAAGCCACCACTAACCCACGTCCCTCAGCACCACGTCTGCCCGGCTGTGAAACACCTCCGGGGATGGCGACTCCACCGCTTCCCTGGGCAGCCTGTGCCAATGCTTGACAACCCTTTCCATGAAGAAAGACTTGACTCAGAGAAAACAGAAGACACAAAGTAGAGGAGTCAGAGGAAGGCTGCTACAATCTCAGACCAAATACAACAATTTTGGACCCTGCAATACGCTACAGACCACTGGAGGAATTTGAAGATACGGTGGTATAAGCAATGCTTCCCAGTAAGGCTGTACTTTCAAACTGGCAGCTGGCCAAAATTTTCATGTTTGCATTCAAAGTAATTATTTTTCAAGTGATTAGGAGTCAAATAATTAGTGACATAAAATGTCAAAAACTCTCCTTAATAAAGTCAACTGCGGTTCAGGAGGTGATGAGCAAATTGATCTCCTTTCCTCAGTGTCCAAGTGCCGCTGTGCTGCCCAAGAGAAAGGCACAGACAGGATGGGGGGAACACGATGATCAAAACAAATTACAGCAAGGGGAACAATGGTCATGCTGGATAAGAATAAAGAAGTACTTGTTCTGCAGTCCGGAGGGGGGTTAGGAAGTCAAGGCAACTGGTAAGAGGGCAGAAGTAATGGTGTGGCTTTCAGAGCACCACATATTTGCACTGATGAGAAGCTCTCCATAGCATTGCTGAAGTTCAAGTACTTTTTGCATAGGACAAAAAAAAATAAAAAAAAATGCATGCATTGGCCTCCTGTACGCATTAAGACATGGGAACCAGGCTTATAAAAGGATTGAGCTGTTTTCCACAAATGAACCACCCGTCCTTCTATTGTTAGAGCGGTAAAATGAGCACTGAGGCTTTTGTCTCCATGAAGAGCTGAGACGAAATAATAGTACCTCAAAACATCGTAAGACAGAAAGAAGCAGAATTACTGATCACTCCTCTAGACTGTAAAGTATTTGGGAATAAATAGCTGAGCCACAAGGAAAAAGCAAGACTAATCGGCACAACCATGACGAACTCCACCAACCATCCTTTCCTGCCTTTTTGCCTCGCTCAGCATCCCAGTATTCCCGCTTTTTGACAGGCGTAAGTGTAAGGCAAAGGCTAACCTCACGTTAAACACAGCCTAAAGAACTCCTAAAGAAATCAGTAGCTCCAGAAGCTAAGATGGAAGATTAGGTTTGTGTAAAGACGTCAACGGCATTGAAGCAGGAGCCCAAGGAGAGGCAGGCCAGCGCTGTCACAGCCAGGTCAGGGCTGCGTCGCCCTGGGGCGCTCGGACGCTGCCCTCGCAGCTGCGGCTGAACGCGTGCCGGCGCACAGCTAACCCAGCCTGGCAGGCGCCGAGCAGGAACAGAACTACCACAGGATGAACAAAAGCCGAAATGATTTCCCAAATCTAATTTGACAGGTAGTACCTTCCCCAAACGGGAAGCATTGAAGGGTCTTTTCTCCCGAAGAAAGGAAAATCTGGGGACAATGATTTAGATTTGGCTAGAATTTATAATTATAAAATGCGAGTGCAGACCAATGCTCCTATGACACTTCATGAAGACATTGAGAAACACCAGAGACTTCAGCAACAAGTGAGCAGCACAGCTGGGAGTTCAAAAGGCACATTTTACCAATCCTGTCAGCAATAAATTGAGATCCTGAAGGGGGAGAAATGGCTGAAGATTTCAGTAGGATGATAATGGCAGCAGATGCCTTTGACGACCACGCATAATAAATAGTCCAAAAGAAATTAAGCAGAAGGCAAGCACGGAGACAGATTTGTTACCTGTTACATACAGGGGAAAAAAAAATCCATTCCAACTATTCAATATGAAGGATTTCTTGGTCTGAGACAGGATATTTTGTAGCTTTGCAAACTATGTTAGGTTAAAGATAAATCAATGTCCTGTTGTCTAAGCCAGAACCGAAGTTGCTTCAGACTGAAATTCTAGGTAAGTTATCTCACATTAGAAGGTCCAGTGACTCTGGCGAAAGATAAGGTGACATGTTTCATTATTAGCCATGTCTTTGTCCCATCCCTAATAGGTAATTTTGTTTTACAGACGGATCCATTAGGCCAACCAAGGAGTTGAAGATGGAGCCATTTGCAGAGGAGGTGATAAGAGGGCATTTGAGCGTGCAAGGACTACTGGGACAGTGTCGGAGGTCTGCGTTGGGCTGAGGGTCAAAGACCTGCAACCGCTCCATGTATATCACCTACTGGAACAGTCCCTGAACTTACCTAATCCTCAATTTTGCTTGCAGCCAAAGCACAACAGTTAAAACATACGGGATTTGTGTGATTTTCAGTTCTTGTCTTGATCATCTCTCTCTTGACAAGAAGGTTCAATAAACCCTAAATTGTAACCCCAGCCACTGTCCTCCCAGCTGCAACTTTCAGTGTGCAGCAAACCCAACTAGACCTGACGGCGAGTGGTCTACGGCTCATCCCAAACACAGAGACGCACCTGAAAGTCTAAAAAGACCTTCATTATTCCCCTCTCAGCAGCAGAATTTCAGGCCAGGATGGGGGATGTTTTGTTTTGTTCTATTTGGGGGGGTTAAGTTTCCGATGGTTAATCCAGGCATTTATTCTGAAGCTGTTTCCACCTCTCAAACGGCAGAAGGAACCAGCACTCTCCTCCCAAGAGGAGCGCGAGAAAAGTCAATCGCTTCCATAGCAACCGACGTACCAAATTGCCACGACTCTCTTCTGCAATTAGGGCTGATCACAACGATTTCCCATTCCCTTCAGGTCAGTGGGCTTGATAATGCTGGGACAAGCCCAGGATTCACCAGTAAAGCCGTTTGTCAGGCCGTGGACGGGTTGATTATTCCCTCGCCTTCCTCCCAATTCATCACTGTCCACTATGACAGAGGTTGGATAAGGATCCTGCTGGCTGAATTTGTTTGGGGTTTTGTGGGTCTTTCTTGGCTCATTGCCTGTATTTTCCCCGTGAAAAATCAGAGTACAACGCTGTTTCACGCATTCCCTGTTAAAGGCCTTTTTTTCTAACATCTGAGCAATGTTTTGTTGTGTTTCAGAGAAGTATGTGGTTTGTGTAAAATGAAAAATACACATTTTACATGATGAAAAGAAAGAAGCAGCAGCAGCAGCAAGTAGATGTCAACCTCAACTATTCTTTAACGAAAGAAGAAGAAAAAGGAGCAGTAAGATGAACATAAACGTCGCTGTGATGGTAAATCACCCTTCGCTGGCCGCGACGGCGGCACCGCTGCGGTGCCTAACTCAATTAGGGATGGAAACAGATGCCCGCCGGCCTGATGTGCAACAAGCAAACATCCCCTGACCAGACATTTAAGATTTGTGTCCCAAAATTTCAGAAGAAGAATTTAATCAAATTAAAAGATAATGTCATAACACACTTAGCCCTTGAAATGTAATGACAAGGTAATAAATCACGTAAAATGCAACTGCAAACATTGATCTAAGACAAAAGGCAATTACCTGAGAGCACCATCCATCTCAGGCTGTTTCCAATAGGTTTCCTGAGCGCTTATAAGTCAAACCGTGTTTTAGCTACCAGGATAAAACCGAAAAGCAGTTCAAAGAAAGATGCCCTCATGACACACAACTAAGCAGAACTAAGAAGCCAGGACACCGTTCACCACAGCAGCAGTGCCACTCGGCAGGAGGAGTGAGGTGTGATAAATTTGGGGGGAAAAAAAAAATATTACACATTAAATTGTGACTCACCAAACCATTACAGAAAAGGTTTAACAACTGAACAACGGAGGTTTGAAGGTCAACTCTTCTCTTCCGTGTTATCCCCCCTAAAGGGCGATGATGGCCGTGTCATCCCCAAGCTGTCACACCGACTTAGAAAGTTTGAGAAGAAGGAAAATGCAAACGCCTCTGCCAAAGAGCGTCTGCAGGATGGGAGCAGGGACCTGGGGGGAGGATGGACCAAACTCCTTTCAGATCCTCCTTATAAAGTCACTACTGTGACAGGAAACAAGGAACAACAACTTCTCCGCCACAGACACCCCAAGTCAAAAAGGGCTTCATTGAACTCTAAATGACCACTGCAATCACAAAAACTTTTACAGAAATATAATTCTGATAGAAACAGGTTTCTCAAAGCCATGAAACAGGTTTTTTTGTCATCATCATAAACGCGACAACTATAAAATGTGATCCAACTTCTGCTTTCACTTAAATACATTAAATTTATCTTACAGAATGTAATGGCCTTCTTTGGCAAAACAAAGAATACAGTTCCAAAAAAAAAATTTATACCAAGCTTAAAGCTCTATTATGCCCTTCCTATTAGAACTTCCTTCCACCGCGTTCTTCTTTTTCCTTCCTCAAAGTGAAAATGTCCGGAGCGCATCACCTCGTACCCCGATTCACACTGCAAGATGTGAAAAGCTGCGACTCCCCGCAGCAGCACCAGAGGCCAAGCGGTGGCACGGTGGTTGCTCAGGAAACCACCTCCCCGGAATGTGCGGAGATTCGCCTGAAGCCTTAAAATAAACATTTCAGCATTGAGCAAAATTTCATCTCCAGGCATCTCAAATTGAAATCATCATTTCTATATGCAGAGTAGATAATGTTCTCTCCCCATTGCTATTTAGTGTTTTAAACTGCCTTTAAGTGTATAATTAATTACATTACTTGTCAGGGATCACTTTACAAACCACTCCACCTCCACTCCATTGCCAGGCTCTAGCATATCTTCAGCCCTGGTTTTTTTTCCTTCTTTTAACTCATATCATCATTCCTGGAGACACTTGGGATTTAACACGGTGTGCAAATATCCTGCACAGGATGCACACTTTTCAGAGGAAGGTTAAAGTAAGCCTAACACTGAAGAAAGGAGCTGTATTTCCTTGGAAAACTGATTATAGGCAGTGCCTGCAGGCTTTGCCGCAGTCCAGAGAGGGACTCGGCCCCTCTTCCTCCACCTTCCCAGCAGGAGCTGGATGCTACGCGCAGACTCTAAGTCCTTTGGTCCCTGTGAGTTGTCCAGATCTTTGTTCTTTCTTTTCTTCTTTACACAAGGATCCTTCCCCAGCCACCTGCTTCTTTCAGAAGATCAGAGGGCTGGAGCCCCTCTGCTGGGAGGACAGGCTGGGAGAGTTGGGGGGGTTCAGCCTGGAGAAGAGAAGGCTCCGGGGAGACCTCAGAGCCCCTTCCAGTGCCTAAAGGGGGTCTACAGGAGAGCTGGGGAGGGACTTTTTACAAGGGCATGGAGTGATAGGACGAGGGGGAACGGCTTCAAACTGGAAGAGGGGAGATTTAGATGAGATATTAGGAAGTTTTTCACTCTGAGGGCGGTCAGCCCCTGGCGCAGGTTGCCCCGAGAAGCTGTGGCTGCCCCATCCCTGGAGGTGTTCAAGGCCAGGTTGGACGGGGCTTGGAGCAACCTGGGCTGGTGGGAGGTGTCCCTGCCCAGGGCAGGGGGGGTGGAACTAGCTAAGGTCCCTTCCAACCTAAACCATTCTATGATTACATGATTCTTTCCAAGGTCTCATCTCCTGAGCTCCTTTAATCCCGCCTTCTAGCCCAGCAAACCCTCCAGCCCTCACACTACCACTGTTTTCACAGCAGGAACCACAAATCCAGGTAGGTAACGCGTAATCCATTTCTCTTGTAGAAGATGAGTAAACAGCCATGAGGTGACTGCCAGCCAGCGCCGCGGGGTCGGGGGCAGAAGGGAGGAGCTGCAGCACTGCAAGAAGAAAACTTCGCAAACGTCCTTCCCTGACCAGCTTCACAAACCCCTCCCCAGGGGGCTCCCCCGTCCCCTCGCCACCTGCCTGTCTCACCCTGCACAAACCCGGCCGGGCTCTTCGGAAGCTGCAGCCCCTGGCCCCGGGCGAAGGCAGGCTGCCCCGCCAGGCGAGGAGCCGGGCGCTGAGCACACGTGGGCCCCAGGGACACGGGGGACCCCGCAGCTCCCTTGGCACGCGTGTTCAAGCAATCCGAAACCCCTCATGTGAAGTCCCCACCCTCACCCCGAGTTGGTGCTGCTCACCAGCGAGCACTACGGCAACTCTCTAGCTCTCACCTTTTCTTCCTTCCTTAACGATGCTTTATGTTTCTTTAATGGTACTTCAAGGCAGGAGGAAACTCCACTTTTCCTTTCCCATCCCTACGCTATCAGCAAGAGAAGGAGATCAAAAAGCCAAAAAAAAACCCCAAAACCCCCAAATGGCCGATGCCCTTGTCTGCACCCGCTCCTGGTCCTGGCAGCGGTCCTGCCCTGCAAACCACGCTGGCAAGCGGCGCTGGGGCAGGGGGGACACACGCACACACGCCGGCACGCCGCCACAACGCAGAATTGATGCTTTTTAAGCCAAATTTACAATTCAATTATAATTCTCTGTGGATGCAATCATAACAAGTTTGTAATTATTAACAATTATAAACGTGACAGTAGAAGCTATTTAGTCAGAAGAAAGGGCTGCAACTGCAAAATTTTAATTGTAATTCATGATGACTGAAAAAGAAGGAGCAGTTCTCGCAGCAACTACGGCCTCACAGGAGGCACTTCCAAGCACAGGGACTGTCCTTTTTTTTTTTTCCTAAGACAACTCCTCTTTCAAACACAATACATTAAAGAAAGGCCGCACACAGGATCTGGACAACATTCAATTAATTCCTCCAACTGTGAGTACTCTATAAGCTCACCATCCACCCAAATAAGCGATACCCTGATTTCAGGCAATCATGTACTAATATAACCTTTTCTACTGTAGCTACAGATTTAAGAGGAAGATGTCACATATTTACATGCCATTTCAAAACACTCGACATCCTTTACCCCATCCAAGGCCTATGCTGAACATGGGGCCCTTCGGTTCATAAACCAGGGAAACCCAGGGGAGAAAACTGCAGAATTTAGCAAAAAAACCCACTGAAACGCTCGCTGGTGCTGCTGCTTTCAGACGGCGCCGGTCCCAGCCTCCTCCGAGGGCAGTACCTCCACCGCAGCATCCAGCCGCCCCCCCGCCCCAGGTTGCCACTTCCAAGTTCGGAAGAATCTGGGAAACGATACGGAGCTGGCGGCGAGACGCCGCTATATAAAGCTTTAACGGCATTTGCACATCTGTGTGAGCTGTGTCCGGGCTCGAGGGTATCTACGCAACCGCTCGCCCGAACCGCCAGACCCACACGGGGTTAAGCCGGGGACGGACAGGACTCACTTCTATTTATGTTTCAACCAGAGGCCTCTAGCAAGATGTATCCTTTTAAGAGGAATTACTACAGGATACAAAAATTCAAAGCTATTTCTTTTAAAAAAAACCCCATAAATCAAAAAAGCTATATTCTTGGATGCAGGTAAACAAGATCCCATGGTTTTGCATTAGTTGATTTAATGATATTTCCGAAATGTGGCTTTATTCTCTGAAGACCAGCATTAAAAATTAAATTTGAGGAGGTATGTTTATTGGACCATTTTTATCTTCTGAAAAGCAGCTCTCTAGATCTTCTAAATTATTCTGAGGGGAGAGCGGCCACGAGGCCGGCCTGGAACGCACACAAAACTGCAAGTAACAAATGTAAACAGCTATCAATTAGAAACTAATACTTCTTCAAGTTTCCAACTCAATACAACGTGGCTGGGGAAGGTCCAAATCAACCATCTGTAAGACGGAGCCGTACTACATTGCCCGTTCTCCCTCGTTTACCGCAGCGCCTTTGCATGCAGCTTACCAGGGCAGTAGGCATCGACGTCCAGTTTCTGTGCTGAAGCAAGCGTTGGCGAGCCCAGCTCAGACTCGGGGATTCGAGGGCTCTCAACAAACTTTGCTTTCCTCAAAGGGGCTAAAGAGAAGGAGGGGGAGAGAGAAAGAGAGGTCATGAGTAAGGGAAATAGCAAGCAACAGATGGAAGCACTTAACTAAACGACACTGTCAGACTCATATCAGGTTACCCCTTCTTTTTTTTTTTTGCCAGAAAAAAAAAAATTATCTGCATTCTTTACAAAGGAGATGGCTCTTGTTAAAACTTTCAAACTGTACAGTCCTTACGTTAAAGCGTGCGAGTACTGAGGCACATTCTTGATACGCTTCAACACTTCCTTTTTTCCTACTTTACTAAATATATTTTTTTTATAGGAAGCAAACGGGCCTGGATTCAGCAACTGTAGAAAAGCCAAGATCATGGAGAGGTACTCAGAGCCCATCAGAGTTTAAGATATTTAACTATAAATATCTAAAGTGAGTACACAAATTCTGTGTTCAGTAATTGTTTCCTTTGAACATAAAATTTCAATTTCAAAACATTCCAAATGTCTGACCAAACGGATTTGGTGTTCAACACAACAGATCAGAGTAAAGCTAATGCCGTCCAAGACAAAAAACGAGCACTCCACTTTTATCCTTGCAAATCCAGAAAAGATTCAAGAGACTTAAATAAAGAACAGGGAAAAGGTAAAACTGTCTGTAACAAAGCAGCACTGAGCACCAGTGCTACAGAAGTTGGATTTTTCCATGTGTTTTTAACAGTCTGAATTCTAAAAGACACAAAGTCCTGTGCAACGTTTGTTTGTAATGAAACAATTACTAAAAAACTTTTGTTAATAAGCTTTTAAACAGATATTCCTGCCAGACCAGAGAAATAGAACTAGCGAATAAGTTACAGGCAGCGATTATTACATTACATTTCAACGTTAAACTCCCATGCCCGTTAAAGCGCAGGGCCGATTCGAAAAGCCGCTCTACAGACGGCACCGGGGTCAGCACACTTCATGCCTCTGCCCTTCCCAGCACAACAGCCGCCATTTACACAGTTTATATTTATAGCGCTCTCTCTCTCTCTCCTGCAAATTAAATTTGGGATATGAAACTAAAGATCTGTGGACGGGCCGTTTGTGCTCATGCGTCTCCCGCAGTAAAAGCTCCACAGGTCAGACGGTGACCTCCGAGGCCGCGATAACTCCGGGGCTTCCGAGGAGGCCGCAGGCAGCCCCGGCCGGCCCCGCGGCTGGAGAGGGCTCAGCGGGTCTGCCGGTGGGCAACCAGAAAGGCTCCACGCCACTCCCGCTAGCGGGGCTGGCACACAAACCATCACAGGGAGTTTAACAGGGGCGGGGGGGAACCAGAGGTGAAGCTGGGGTGTGTTTTTTTAATAGAAAGTCCCTGTGAAGGGGAATACAGTGAAGGAATCAGCCCCCCCGCTGCACCCAACCTTTCCCCGAATGATCCATCCCAGGAGACCCGATATGACGGGGATAAAAAAGGTACCACCATTCTGCAGAAGAAACTGCTGGATGAATATTAGCCGTATTTACAGCACATTCCCCTCCGGAGCCCACAGGGCCCGGGGTAACGCGAGCCAGGCCGGGCAGGAGGAAGGCGGGAGCTGTCGGAGACGCGGGCAGCCCCGAGGGCCCCTCTTCCCCCCGACTCGCTGCGTCCCACCGGCACGTGAAGCTCACGGACATCGGCCCGGCTCAGACACACGGCCTGATGCCAAACGCCACGAGCTGGTCACCAATTGTGTAAAAAAACCCGCACGCACAACCCTCCCCCCCACCCCGCACGCACAAGCACCCCGTCGGCTCACAAAGCAGTGAAAAAATTATTCGCAGAAATAACGATCTTGTGCCAGATACTGATGTAATGAAAATACGCAAATATTGATTAGATTATTACTATGGCATGAAAATTGTTTAGAACAATGATTCTGCATGGGCCAATCTACTAGTATGTCATTTGTGACTGAAGTTTTAACAAATATGTTTATTTCAAATGTTCTACCACAGCCACAGTAACAGTCATTTTCATAATATATGTTAGAAATAGTTCGTCTTTTCTTTCTTTATCATTTCTGGCTAGCGCTAGAACCATAAATCATGCGATGTGACGCTGGGCAATGCTGATTTTGTTGGGCAAAACAGAGCGAACGTGGTTCTCCCAGCTCAAGGGGTGGGAACGGCTGCAAGGGGCTCGTCAGCACAAGGCTTTGCACCTGAGATGATCTCAGTGACCATCCCACGGGGGAAGGAGACATCCGACAACGCGTGGGCTGACGGCCCCGACTCCGCCGCTTGCGGTGCGGACTCAAGTCCGCCGGAGCCGCAGAACCTGCCCGTTCCCACAGACCAGCACCCAACTGGTCAGCTCCCACCCGCAAGGGGCGAACGCGGCAATCTACGCTTCGGAGTGGCTTTTATTTCTGCAAAACTCCTCTTTATTCCTGGTTGAGGAGCCAGCCCTACCCGCTGGCGCTCGCCTGATTACCTCCTGTCTTCTCCAGAGAGCAGAAGCCATCAGCACGTGGATTCACCACGCTGACCACCTATTTTTTATTTGAGGACAATGAAGACCTTCCTATGGTGAATTCTCACTGTCCTGCCAGTTTAGTCATACATGTCATTTTAAAGTATTTATGTTTTTATTCCCTAAAATGCATGACTTAAGTCTTAAAAAGGCGTGTTACCACCGGGCAAGACACGCTATGTCAACAAGACTTAAAGAAAACAGTTTACTTTAAAAGGCTCATGTCAATATAATCTTCTCAGTGTAACTGCACATGGGGAAGAAGCCACACAGCAATAGTTTCTTTTATTCCAGATACTCTGAACCTGAAAAAGACAAAAAGCCCTCCTAACTCATATGTAACCCGATTACGCGAAAGGAGGATTTTCACGTAAAAGAATTAAGCGCTCCTGACTCCCGTCCAAATGAAGATTATCCTGACAGATACATATTTGGGCATTAGTTTTCTACTGGAATAAATAACAAATGGAAACGCCATAAATTCAGAAATCTGTTTTGCCATTTTTTAGCCAAATGTTAAAGGATAACACTGATCTCTTTGTATAAGTGACTTTCCACGCACAACCGCTTGCCTACATCCTCAACAGCCTCCCGTGAGCATGGGCAAATGCTGCCATCGAAGTCACGGGATGAGCATTTGGCACATACTACAAAAACTAACAAAAGCATGAGAATAATTATTTGAAGTATTCTACACCCACCTCTGTCCATTAGGCTTCTTATTTCTTTAAGATTTTCCGTACGAAACAGGCCGGCTCTAAGCATTAAAAAGCATTGAAACAGCCCTTCCTGTTGACACAAATGCTATTTTTTAAGCAGAGCACAGTATTTCTTCCAAAACTACTGGAAAAAGGCATATTTGCAAATAACCAGCTATAAAAATATAAAGAATTCAGTGAAGAGGTTAGTGTTAGTAACGCTGTCTTTTCAGAACTGCCAAATGCACATTTAATTCGGAAACCCACCCCGATCACAGGCAGCCCGGAGTCACAACCCCGGCACCGGCGTCCCACCGCCCGGTCGGGGCCGACGGCAGTCACCTGGGCTGTATGTACGCCCAACGGGCCACTGTCCTCCCAAGGGCCCGACGACAAACAAAACTCACTACTACCAACACAGGAAATGAAATCTAAATAGCTAGAGAAGTTATTTAAAACAAATACTGCCCTTTTTTGGGCAGTTCTTAGTGAGATTAACCCCCACTGCTTTCCAAGCCAGTAGAGCCAAACTGAAAATCCTTCCTTCAGTTCAAATAAAATTCTCATTTGACTTTGACAGCAACTTTCCCTGCGTGAGGAAGGCGACGGTAATTCTAGGGTAGGAATTAAGCACGTACTGCAAAACAATTACCAGGGCAGGCATTCAGAAAGTTTAATTAGCTGGCTCATTTATGACACTTTCTGCAGCAGGTGGTCTATCTTCCAGCGGGGACAAAGATATAAATTATTTGCTTCTTGGTTTTTCTGCTAATTCTCCTTACTGTCCACACGGACACTGTAAGTACAATGCTGTCACCAATGACTGAATCCCGGTCTCCAAGACTGACAGAAGTCTAAACTAGTTTTAAAATTTTGGAAAAAAATGTGTGTTTGAGAGAAACTGCTCTTGTAAAAAGGAAGAATTCTGTTATCTGGGATTCAGGACTGCCTGTTGATTATTAACCCGGAGGCGGCTCCTACGGTGGCTAAAGTGCAGAGAGTGGCCGACCACCCCCAACGCTGCTTCATCAGCGGAGATGGGAGATGCTCCGTTGGCTTTTCTCTGGTGACAGAAGAGAAATAATCTCGTCACCTAACAATACAGCCAGGAGTGAATTAGAAAGCACATATAAGCAAACACGTATCTAGAACAGATGCGCAGGACCGCAATAAAGCCCCGTGAAACTAAAATTGGGGAAAATACTGTATGAGGAGCTGCAGTGTCAAGCAGCCTGCAGAGGCTTTTTGAGAGTCTCTCTAAAAACTGAAATTCAGAGTATCTGGAAAGTATACCCTCCTGAGAAACAGAAACCATCAGCCCAATACATAATAGTCCTCGAGCTTGTACGCCCACACTAGTTACCCCCGAAGCTCTCGTTCCCGAGGCCGGAACCACGGCAGAGCCACGCGGCCCTTCCGACACCAAAAACACTTCAAACATCAGGAGCTGTTAACGGTTTATCCTTTTGTATATCCTCATGGAGCACCGGGGTCAACTCTGGTGCTGTTTGTGATCAGCGCCAAGCATCTAGTCTACCACCAAATAAAAATCAGCCAAAGAAAAACCAGGATGTGTTTATTCTTTCAGAGTAATCATTTTATCTCCATTAGCATCGTGTTCTAGTTCAGCCTATTGAGCTTCCTAACTCTATTGCATTTTCTATGTTGCCATTTCATAATGTCACATAATTTATAGACGAGTTAGTGTTTTAATTAAAAAAAAAGGTTTTCTTTAGATTAAAAGGCACTGATAAAAGGAAATTATCATGGATTAGCAAAAGGCTTCATCTACTAAATTCAGTTTCAGCTCTGAAAGGAATGTTTCACTAAAAAAGGGTAATTAACATCTAATGACCTGATTGACAAAGCGTTCTTTCAGGCAGTAATTTCAGTAGATCTGAACTCATTCCATGGTTTGACTACAGGATACATACACCCATGTATTTGTGTGCGTGTGCATACACCTGCAAAGATAGACAAAACCCAATCTATCCACGGACAAGGAAGATGCTGGAGGAAACACAGACTCTCACAGACTGGTGAGGGTGGGAAGGGCCCTCTGGAGCTCACCC
>RSEF01000010.1:2888177-2899255 GCA_003993805.1 Himantopus leucocephalus | reverse complement strand
TTTTTTTTTTTTTTTTTGAATATCAAGAGCATTTGGAGTAAAACCAAATTGCCGATTTCTCTGGCAATCGCCCGCTCCTTGGCAGACGGGGGTTTTCAAGGCGCTTCACCCACGGTGCTGCGGGCAGAGACTCGTTAAGCCGGCGCGACGGGAGGGTAACGCGAGGCCGGGGACGGCCCCTGCCGACCTGGCCAGGGCTCGGGCAGCAGCAGCAGCGGCACCGCCGCCAGCACCGCCCCACCAGATTGCGCCGCTTATTTTTCCGCAAAGTGCCAAAAGAGAGGGAAAGGACCCAAATCCTCGGATACACGGTTTGGCTCCGGGTCTCGCCCATCTCACAGCCGGCCGTGCCTCTCCCGGTTCCAGCCCCGGACGATTTCCAGGGCTCCCTCACTTCTTAACACTTTTTTTTTTTTCCCCCTCCCTGGACTTTTGTAAAATTAAATGCTGCTAATTTACTTTGCGGAAAAATCTGCATCCTGCTGGTACTTCTCTGCCAGCTGTGACCTCATCCCCCAATGATTGGATTTGGGAGTAAATTAATAGGCCCAGTCCATTAATTAATTGCAACTAACTCGCGCGGTGAACTGGACCCGTCTCTCATGTTCACGAACTGCCCAGGAAGCGCTCCGGAGTCCTGGAGTCCGGAGTCCACTTACTACGTTTTGATATCAGCTGAGTGGTTTGGATGAACGCACCCCAGCGCGCAGGTTATTAGCGAACCTTTAACTATCCCCTCCTCGCCTCCTGTATCCGAACCCCAAAATAAAAGGGGAACGTTAAGAGCAGTGGTTCGCAAAGCAGCATCCCCGGGTGCCGAGGCTTCTAAAGCCGAGGAGAACGCCGAGCATCGCAGAGGCGCGTTTGTACATAGGAGCCGGCGGCAGGCGAACGCTCCAGGAAAATCTCTAAACACTGCACATATATTTTCGGTTTATTCGCTGGGCCCAACACTGAATCTTATTCGCTAGCGTGGTGTGGTGGTTTGGGTTTTTTTTTTTTTAGCTCCTTCTTCCTGCGAGAAGTTAATAAATCTTTGAAATCATCAAAAAGAAATGCAGCTTCAACACTTAGAGAGCACGGTTAAGTTACTTCCCGGCAATATAAACTAAGGCTGTAAAGTCAAACATTTCCATGCCATAACGCGAGATGAAAATGAGGGTTTGGGAGGAGAGGGAACAGGAGCGGCCTCGCCTCGGCTCTCCCATCGCTCGGGGCTAGAAAAGCCTAGAAAGCCTGTGGCTGGCTGACGGCGCGGCAATTTCAGCTCCTCTCATTACGGTGGTTGTCTCTGCCTGACCCTGCTGCGCAGCGAGCACCGGCTTGATGAAGCGCACCTACGCCGAGGCACGCCGAGGAGCACGGCCACCGGCGGCTTCAATAAGGGACCAGCAGAGATGGATTGGATAACCCCTGTGGGGGTGCCTGCCCACCTCCCTCCTTCCCTCTCTTCATCTTTTAATAATGTTTAACAAGTGTTCGGAGAGATGTGGCCCAAGCAAACCCACCAAACCCCCTTGGGCGGTCCCCCGAAGGAGGAGGCTGGTGGCACTCACCGGCTGCAGGACCAGGGATGGATGCAGGCAGGACCAGGGATGGATGCAGGCAGGACCAGGGATGGATGCAGGCAGGATTGCCATGGCAACACGGCAAAAAAGCAGCATGGCAGCAGCCCCGAGAGGTGAAACAGGTCAGGAGAAACTTTGCTGCCGGGGAAGGCGCAGGGATGCAGGTCCTCCAGCATCGGGGAGGTACCCACAAAACCTCTCCACCCTGGCAGCCGGGGGTGCAGCGGGGACCCTGCGCCCCCATCCTCGTGGCGGGGTCCCTCGTCCTTCCCCGGCGCTGGGGAGCTGTGGGTAATTGCGATGCAGATTGCCGAGGCTGTGCTGTGCCCTTCATTTACTCTCTTAAGCCTCCTGCTTTCTAAATCTTGCTTTATTAGTATTACCGCACAGCAGAGCACAATTAGCGGTATATTAGCAATAAAAAAAAAAAAAAAAANGGACACACGCCCCCCTCCGTGACCCCCAGCCCAGGCTGCGGTGCCACCCCATCCCCGTGGACAAAGGGGTGTCCCCAGCACCCCGCTCCCCCATAGCGCCGGGGCAGCAGCTAATCCCCCATCTCGAGAGCTTTTACTCAGTGCTGCAGCAGAGCCAGCACTAATCCTGGCCACGTTTAACCATTTATATTGATTACCCTGTCAGCTCATTTGAATAATTAAAACCAGATGGAGCCCTTTTATGTGTTTAAGGGAACAGCACCGGGAGCATCCCTGGAGCTGTGCAGTTTTGGCGGAGGGGAGCGGAGGGGTGCAGGGGAAGCGGGGCAGCTTTTGCTGTCAAATCTTCCTTTTGGTGACATTTGCCACCCTGTGCGGAACCTCCCATGTCCCCACCGCCACCTCCGAGGACGGGGTGGTGGCGTCAGCTCAGTTCCCACCCCAGAGCCCGTCGGAGGCAGCCAACAGCATCCGTGCTCTTATTTATACAGAAATAATTGCTGTTGTACACTGATGCCGTTCCTTATACAAACAGCACTAAAAACGCCAGCCAGCCGCAAACCTGATAAACAGCAGCAAATAAATTAAGCCGGTGCCAACAGACGAACATTCCAGTGCCAATATGGGTGTGTAAAGATGGGGACGGGGTCGGGGGGGGCGGTCCTAGCATCCAGCCCCACCTTGGCATCGTCACCCCTAGCTCAAAGCCTCACCCTCCCGCAAGCCGGAGCAAAGCTCTCCCACCAGTATCGCCCAGCGGGGCTCTGCCAGGCACCTCTGCCTTCTTAAAATGGGCGGGCGATGCCAGCTCAGGTCCGGTTACTTGTTATTCCACCGACTTTCCAAAGAGAGTAAAATATTCCTGGCATGGCACTGGTTATGCACTCCTGCCATCCAGCAGGGATGAGTTATCTTTACAGAAAGAAGCATAGATTAATATGTCAAATGAAAATGAACTATTGGCAGATTAAGATGAAAATGCGATGGCCGATGATAGGGAGAAAAGGGGAAGAAAAAAAGAAAATGAAGCTTCTCAGGAGGACAGGAACGTTAAAAATTGAGTAATTGACCAGCGCTGGTGAAGTTGGATGGAGTTTGAACACCCAGCGCAAGGCGGGGACTGTCCTCTCCTGCCTGCGGATGGGACGGGGAGGACCACGCTGGGAGCCTCGGCCCGTCCTGACGAGGGGACAGCCACCCTGAGAGGGGGGACATCCCACAGCAGCCCTGGCCACCGCATGGGACCTTGCCATGCTGGTTACCGTGCCGGCATTCCGGCTCTGCGCCGAGCCTCGGGTGCTTGGCAAACGTGGAGGGCACGTGAGCACAGTGCTGCCCCCGGGATGGGGACATTTTCACTCAGGGGACACTAAACCATCCTCACCTGCCCCATTGAAACACATCTCCCCTCTCCCAGCACGTGAATGTGGGGCTCGGGAGAGCCGTTGCCGCTACCAGCACCACATCCTCGGCTCTCTGAGCCCATCCCATCTACCAGGGATGCCGCCACAGGCAGGGCTGCACGGGGAGGGCTTTTTTTTTGGGGGGGGGGGCTCAGAGACAGACAACCCGGGGTGCCCGGAGCCGCTCTCCCCTCGCGGCACGCCACCGGTCACACCCGTAACTCCCACTCTGCTCAAAAATCCCGCTCCAGGGTGCTTTGAAGCTTCCGGACCCGCTGCAGGAGGTGCCGGCAGCGGGACGCTCCAGTGGGTCTCCATCCCCCCAGGCAGAGCCGTGCCCCCTTCTCCTGCCTTTCTCCAGCCCCACCGGTGCCCCCCGCTCCGCGCTCTTTGCATCCCGTCGGCCCCTCACCGCAGCATCCAGCCCTGCTTTGCTTTCCCAGCCACCCCGCCAACCGCCAGAGATAAACACCACCAGCCCAGCTCAAAAATATTTTTTCCGAGCAGAAACGGGCGCACTCCGGCAAGTGCGTCATAGAAACCTCACAATTCACAGGTGTTTATCGTCCGGGACGAGCAGTCCAGCCTGGTTTGTTTTACTTAGACGTACTTCCAGTACCTGGAAATAGATATTTATACAGTCCCGGTGTTTTGACGCGTTTAGGTGCCTGGATTTTGATGGATCAAGCCCCCGAGCGGCAGGCTGGCAGGTTTCTGTTTCCTCTCCTCCCAGCGGATTCCCGCGCTCAGGCGCGAGCCCCAGCATCGCTCTGGGTCCAGGGCAGGGGGCTGCAGCCTCCCCGGCCCTCCCCTCCCGCTCCTCGCAGGGGAAAAGAGGCCAAAAGGATCCCTCTCCCTGCCCGCCGCTCGCTGCCTCTGTCGGAGAAGATAAGAATTAATTAAATTTGCCTGCCTTTCCTCTGCCTTTGTAACTGCCCGGGGGATTTATCAGCTGCCTCCACCACGGGGTCTATCTGATTTAAGGAGGGGGGGGGGATACGTATATACTCCATTACACGTGTCTTAATATTGCAGGTAGGATGTCACCCCTGAGCGCCGAACAAATTGCGATGGGAGCTCGCGGGCAGGGCTGGGAGGGGAAGGGGAAAGGGACCAGCCCGGCAAACGGCGCTAACGAAGGTCCCTTCGCTGGGACCCGACCCGGCATCCTCCCCCCCCCAGCCCCAACCCCATCGCAAGGGGAGATGCCACTGGCGCCCAAAAGCAGCGCCCGCGATGGTTTGCAGGGTCCGTGCTTTGGCGGGCGCCAGGGGCGGGACTGCCCCCTCCAAAAATCAGATCCCTCTCCGTCCCCACCCCACGCAAAGAGCTTTTCCCCTCGGAGACCCGGTGCCCCGGCGAGCAGCATCCTCCCGCTTGGCGCGGGCCACCCTGCGCCTTCCGCCCCGTCCTTGCCCGCCCTGGGGGGTGGCAGGGCTGTAAAAGCCTTTGGCGGAGGGACCTGCCATGAATCACGCTGAATTTAGAGCCGAGCTGCGGGAAAGGGAATTATATAACTCTCAGGAGACAGGCTGGCGGGAGCGAACATCCATCAAGCACAAATTCTGGATTATTTACCGCCGCTGGATCTCGCCAAGAGAAACACCCCCCGTGCCGGACAGTCTGCAAACGGATTCAGCCGTGGGGACCTATTCGGCAAATGAAAAGTCTCCGTCTTGCACGTCAGAGCAAACGGGGATGTTTATTTTCCCCCCAGGTCCCTCCGCCCGCGGGACGAGCCCAGCGCCCGGCGCGGGATGAGGTCTCAGCTCTCATCCCCCCGCCACGGCACAGCCCCCGCCGGTGCCCGGTTCCTGGAGACGGAGGAGCCCGCAGCAGCGGTGCCGACCGACGTTTTTATGAGCGGCACTTAATTATTCACCCTTTTAAAACGTTTTGCATCATAAACCGGGGATGGAGTGGAGGAAGGCGAATTATTCTGCCGCTTGTACTCTCTCGCTGGTGGCCAGCGGCGCGTTTTGGGGGTCCGGTCAAAACCTGACCCAACCTTGTTGGCACTTGCGGGCTCTTATCCCCTCCGCCATGCAATCTGTGTCAGGCAAGATCACACCTTCACCTGCACGAACGCTGAGCCCTGGGCAAGTAGCAGCCTTCCTCCCCCTCCACCGCCCTCCTCCTGCAGCCAGGAGGAAGATGAAGGGCAAAGCTCCTTTACATGGCAGGTGGCGGAGTGACACGTCCCCACTTTGCCCTGAATTAAGACCCGCGCGGGAAGATTTAGGGAGGTGAGATGTAGACCTCGGACATGCATCACAGCCATCAAGATCCGTCATCAAATCCCCGTGTCCTCAACACCCACGGCCTTAAATCAAGGCAACGGAAGGGGCAGGAGATGCTCTCCAAAGCTCAGCCCGGGTGGCCGCAGGGCCGCCTGTGATATACGGGAGCGATCTTCCCCAGACACAGGCTGTATTTTCGCTCTCCTAAAGTGCTGGCCGTTGGCTCCCACCCTTCGGGGACACCGTTTGTCTGCTTGGCTCTAACAGCTGCTTTAGGAGCCGAGCAAGATGCTCCCGTGCGGTGGACCAAGAGCTGAACGAAACCTTCATTACATAAATAAACCCCGAATCGCGCCACGTTACATTCCCGAGACTAAAGCACACATGGAAGCGTTTCAGCAGCTAGGGAGGGATCGGAGCTTTAAAACGAAGGCAGGACTTGCAAATCCTGCCTACTGGGTTTTCCCAGAATCCGGCCAGCGCGATGGCCTTCGGCTCGTCCTTGCATTTGGCAAATACCCGGAGCTCGCCATGCGCCCCGTTAGCTCGCTAATTCCGATCTGCTTTCAAACTGTCCTTGGTCCCGCAGGGGAAAAGTGGATGTTCAGCCCCAAAACCCTCCTGCCCACAGGCGTTCGGCGTCTGAGCTGACGCCGCCCTGCTCCCAAAGCACCTCCTCACCCCTCGCAGAGAGGGAAACAGATTTCATCTGCCCAAAAGGCTGAGTTTTTAGGAGGGGTTTTGGATCCGCTCCCAACCTGGAGACTTTATATCGCTTCTTTCCTTGCTGCTTTCCTTAAATTGGCAGTAAAAATTCAGGGAGACTAAAAGTCTGTGATTTGTACTTTGCACATGGGAAGCGGAACAATCTTTTGTTCATTTACTGTGACAACTGCAGTTCAGATTTAATTATTTACGATAATGTTCCAAGGCGCATTAGGGAATGTTCTCTTAGTTCGTAAAAAATAATGACGCCTTAGTACTGAGTGGCATCTAGCTACGGGCTCTGCTATTGCACCGGCGGAGGCACGTGCGGCTCCAGGAGCAGAGCAGAGTCGATTCGTCACCCCTCGCCTGCCCGGTGGCTTAAACCCATCCCTCCCGTGCCCATGGAAGGGTGGGAGATGAGCCACGCACAGCCCCTCATCCTGGGATGCTCGTCAGTGGCTCATGGGCTCCCTCGGCTCCCCCAACCCCTCCTCTTCCACCTCATGGGTTGCAAGAAGTTACCCCCCCCCAAAAAAAAAAGGGGGAAAAAATGGCAGCACAGGATGTGTGGGCACGGAGAGCGGCGTTGGCATGCAAGCGCAAGGGGGTGAGCAGCCGGCTGCTCTTCTGCAAAGGCATCTCCCACCCCAGGGCTGGTGGCCCTGCACCGTGGGAAACACCAGCAACCCCCCGTCTCTCACAGGGTGGGGATGAGCGGCCGTCCAGGACAGACCGAGCATCAGGTCCGTTGAAAAGGGTTGTGTGTCCTTATGGGCTTTTCTTGCCCCTCGGAGCAGCGACACCTCCTCTCTGCTGGAGCAATGCCCACCCCTTGGTTCATTGAGAGAGGGGGTCTTTGCTCAGCAAAGCCTTCTCCAGGCTTGGAGAGCACGACAGCCCCTTGAAGCCACCCCCAGTAAGCTGCCAGGCACACCGTACCATCATCCAGGAGAGCAGGGAGACCCAAACGGGGTCCACACAGCGCCGGGGAGCACAGCCAGGATGGAGGGATGGAAGCCCCCAAGGGAGGGGACATCAGCAGGGTCCCTCTACCAGCACCCCGGGCTGCTGCAGCCTCTGCACGAGCAGCCAAAGCTCCTCTCCAACAGCACCAGCTTGATGCTCCCCTGGCTGCTTAATCCCGACGAGCCTCGTTGCCTTTCCCTCTCCCTCACCGCTTTATGGATTGCACTTGTCAGCAGCAAAGGGGGAGGGAAAGAAAAAAAAAAAAATAAGGAAAAAAAAAATCTTTCCCCAGTCTTAATTTTTCTTGGCTTGTTAAGAAGCGCCCTCGGAGCTGGAGCAGCCAGCTGCAAAAGGACAGGCTGTTGGAGCGGGAGCGCTGGGAAGGGGCACAGACAGGCTGAGGCGGGGGGGGGGGAACCTCACCAAGCGTGTACCCGCACATCTAGAACACGCCGGCGTGAATCTCCGCAGCCCAGAGAGGTTTGAGACAGGGAAGTTGTCTCCATGGGTGTATTTTTATTTATTTTTTTTTTATTCCCCACTGCCGAAATACAGCCCGCGAGCCCCATCCCCTCCTCTGCTACACTTCGTATTTTCACTCAGTGTCCATTTGCGCTCGTACAAACACCTGCTGCCCCATCTCGGCGTTTCTTCCAGCACTAACCGTACCAGCGTACGCTGATACTTTTTCCTATGGCCTTCTCCATTAGTCACAGGAATTAGGAAAGACAGTTGGTATTTCATCATTAAATGCATCACATCCAATAAATTGATCATTATTCTCTGCTGATTAGCAGCTTGGTTTCCATCAGTTTAGAGCAGTTATGGGTGAGGTTTTTTTTCCCCCCATCTTCAAGGAGTAGCACAGTTTCTTTTAAGATCTGTTATAATCAAAGGATTAGAGCTCTGGAAATGTCCTTTGCATACGCAGGGAGGTGGGTTTTTTTTCTCCCGCTCTCCCTCTTTTAGAGGGAGCGCGCTTTGAAACCCCGGCTCCCAGCTCCGCGCCGCCGCCTGTACCTGACCTGCTTTAATTTTAGCCTTGCCTGAATCTGCCACCAGCTCATTTAGTTGCAGCACTCAGAGCTCTCTATAGAGTTGGCCACAGGTCAGCTCACATACTTTTATTACAATTGCCGAGTCCACCCGTGTCCTGCAGCTCTGACCGCGGCTCCTGGCTGCCAGACGCCTTCATATTCAGGGCTATAAACCCCCGGCTCCTCCCGCATCCCTCCGCTCCGGCCAGCCGGCACCTTTGGGATGGGCGACAGGAGCCGGACCCTGCAGCAGAGCCCCTCTTCTCTCACAGCCCCACATCACAGCACGGATGTCGACGGCGGGATTTGCATCACGTCCGTGGTTTTGCAGAGAAGATGAGAGGTGGATATTTTCTTTTGGGACACTTCCAGCGTTTCTGACACGGCAAGCGATGCCCCGGAAAGAGCTGACCCAGCTGCCCGGTTAGAGCCATGATGGGCCAAGCAAGACGTAAGAGCCGGAAAATTCCAATGAATATTCATTTAAAACCTTGCTGAAATATTCCCAGGGTAAATTTGGCCGTGTATTAATTTCACCCTGCGCGCTAAGCACATTGTTATTGCAGAGATAAAGCCGCACAGCCAGAGAGAAATGGGTGCGGGAGGCTTTGAATACCCCGCCTGGCAGAGCTCCGAAGGAGCATCCCGCTGCCCCGCACCTCTTCCACCGTGGTGGACGTGACCATACGTGGTGGAAGGACCATTTTCCCCACCAGCACGGCTGCAGGCAGGAGCGGAGCAGGAGGTCCCACCAGGCTGCGGAGGAGGGGGTGGTTGCCCTTTCAGTTTGCATTTTTCCAGAGGTACGGGAAAAAGCACGCTCTGAAAATAGCCACGTAAATACTCTCGCTGGAAATTCAATTCAATTAGTTTTGTTGACCTCCGAGCCAACCCTCACCAAGGCTTTTGCTGAGTCTCACAAGTCATGAAGAATGTGGCAACGTAATTAGCCAGCAGAGACCGGAGCGGTGAATCCCAATGGGAGGCAACTCTTCCCTCGAACGGACCCAACCGCCTGAGCTCCTCCTTTGATCCCAGCAGCTCCAGCTTTTCGGCACCCAAGGCCACCTCTCCTTGGGGCAGGCCGGATCATGCCCCACTTCATTGACGCCCCTTTCACCCATTCCCATTCCTCGCACCCTGCATCTCTTTCCAGGCTGTAATTGGGATGACGGCCACGTTTGTGGACGTGTTTATCATCGAGCTCGTCTTTCTGTCCACTCCACAACCCGAGATCCATACGTACATATGCATTCATCATTCCTATGCGCTGCTCTGGCATTAATGACCTCGTGAGCGTCACTGGATTGCTTGGGAGATAATGATTTTGCATCTTTAATGGCTCCTTCAATATTTGTAACCGGCTCGGTCTTTGCCTGGGTTGAATCTCTCTCGTACCAGGAGGTCTCTAATTGTGGGATGATGTGTCGGTTCAGCCGGCTGATCACCAATCACTCCGACAGCCAGGCCCTCAAAGCAGCACCTGGGGACCAATCCGCTTCGGTGACATCTCAGACAGCTCTGCACGGCCCCGGGAACAAGCGGGAGACTGCAAGGACCGGGACGCAGCCCCGCAGCCGAGGCAGCTCTCTGCGGCTGCATCCCATCGCGGGGGCTCCAGCAGCGAAAAGAGACTGCAAAGAATTGGAGCTGGGCAATTTCGGCTGGCGTTAGCGATGCGCCAACTGAAAACAAGCAGCCAGGCTTCAAAGGCGTGCGGCTTCTGCCTCGTATTAAGCAGCGTTGAATCTCTACCTCCTCTAAATCAGCCCTGGAAATCAATCCCTTCCACACGCGGGGTCAGCATCTGCCTGGCTGCTTGGCCCTTCCTAATCCCCTTAAATCACAGCTCCTCGCTTTCCATCCGTAAATTTGGGGAGCAACACCCTGCTCCATGGGTGAGCCTTTAGGCATCCCTTTAAAGACACCTTGTGCTGTTGGGGATGGTGCTTGGGTCTCTCCACCCCAACCCAGAGGGAAGGTGGCCATCCCTGCTCTTCCCGCCCATTTGCACCAGTATGAACCGCCATTGCAAAACCAACCCCAAACCAGGAGGTCTGTGGGAAGGGGGACGAGGGATGAGCTGCCCCCAGCCCTCCCCTCCGCCCCGGTGAGCTCTTTCCCCATCCCACTCCGCTGTGTTCGGTGCCTTGTTCCGCTCCAAGCTCAGAGGGTATTTCAGCCATTTCAGTGCTTCTAATCTCTTTGGGAACATTGCTGAGAAACACAATTTCGAGCCTCCCAAGATGTGACATGACTTGTAATTCGAGGCAGAGGTGAGAGCCTACCACCCAAGGGACAGAAAATAAACAGCCTCCGCACGCTTCTGCTCCCAGCCCTCCTCCCTGCTCTTGGCGATGCTCACGTTTCCAACCTGGGCACCGAAACCTCGGGCTGGGGTCCCCGAGCAGACCCCCACCTTCGGCCCCACGTCCTTGCACCCCGGACACGGCGGGAGAGCAAAGCAGAGGGTGGGAAAGCACCCGGCGAGGAGGAGCGAGAGGACACAGGCTCTGCAGGAGATGGTGGCAGCGAGGAGGACGGGGGCAAGGATGGAGGGCAAGCTTGGCCACCCTGCCGGGCCACAGCGGCCAGCCGCATGCCGGAACGGCTGCGGGGAGAAGCCGGGGAAGCCATTTCGGAGCAGCTTCTGCGAAGCGAGAGAGGTTGTTGCGGTGAATTCAGGAGTGCCATCTGCTGGCACCCAGCCCTGCTCCCC